>JANSTP010265815.1:0-20284 GCA_025330745.1 Cladonema radiatum | reverse complement strand
GAAGTTGTTTACTTTTTTTGCCGTACTATTTGAAAACGAAAGTAAAAAAAATTGGCCACGTCAACATTCCTTCAACTTGGCTCTCTAGTTAGTATTATTATCTCTATGATCATAATACGTTAAAAGATAGAAGCAGGGTATGGATATTTGACATAACAGCAGAATAGGCGATTGAGCAAGGGTAGCAGATAGAATTCTTGAGATATGTCATTTTCAAGCAAAAGTCGTTTCTACATGATTACCTTATCGGCCTTTTTTACGCCGGCCCTAAATGGCGTTAATTTTTGGTGAGTGGCGTTGAAAATTGCTGGTGGTTGAATGAGGACCGGCATAGAAAGGGCCGGCGTTAATTAAGGGCCGGCGTAAAAAGGGCTGAAAAGGTACATTAATCTAAATACAACGATGAGACAGATTGCACAAAAAAACAAAGAGGCGGTAAGAAGTAATCTATTCAAGTTTATGAATAACGCATTATACGGCCCCCATTGTATAAAATAATCTGACTGAGTTAGAATAGAAGTCATGGGTTATAGACTTGGTCATACAGACTTGGTGAGAGATCATAGAATACCGCTAAAATGGTTTTTGATGACAGATTGAAGATAATTTTAAGTCAATACGAAAATATGATTACGAATTTATCTCCTATCGATCCAAACTATGCAGTATTATCTGCACAGTACAAGATGCAATGTAATGTGGAAGTTACGAAAGTTAAAGAAGAGGAACAGAAAAATAAGCACGGGAAAGAAAAGATACGAAAAAAAGACGTCTGATTACACACACCACATACAGATTATTGAAGGCACTAGTGTTACGGGAGTATGTGCAGAGAAGCAAATTTCTCAAATGATGGGTAATAGCAGGATCGTCGGAGCTAGAATTCTAGCTGAAGCAAAATTAGACATTTTGAAACAAGCACTTGAGATGTTCCGCGTTTTTGATAATTAGGTTATAGTTCATAACATACAAGAAATAAAACCAGACATTATCATGACTGACACGGATTCATTATGTATTATGTATGTTGCAGTGTGTCCTAAATCAGAAGATAATCCATCCAACAGCGAAATGGATAGTTATATGAAAGAGCGTGTGTTAACTGAACTGAATGATATTTTTGATACTTGGAATTTGGACTCTTGGTTCAAAGGGAAATATGCTGACAAGACGAGAATGGAACAACTGGGATATTGCCAGATAGAAAATGTAGAAAAACCAATTAAATTAATGTTGGCCGTAAATGCTAAAGAATATTCATACGTTTGTGAAAACGAGGAGTTTGAGAAAAAACATAAAGGTATAAAGCAATCTGCGCAAGTTCAATGGCAATCATACGCTAGAAAAGTTCATCCTTTTATTCAAAGAATTCTGTCGCATGTTGATACAGCTAAGCTTTCTTAATCAACCTTCACAAAGAGGAATGGCTTAATGAAGAGAGTTGAACAAATGAAACTAGAGATTGCTAAAATCAATGACAAACGATATATTTTTGCAGACGGGTTGTCAAGCCTTCCTTTTAGCCACTGCGACCTTGAAAATATATTGAAAGAAAATATGTCCAAAAAGAGCGCAGACAGCATGGAGTCGACTCAACATCTTGCTACAATGATTCTAACTCTGGAAAAGGAGATAGTGGAAAAAACAGTAGACTTTATTTGCTGAAAAGATTTTATATATTAGTCCGAAAACAATAAAATAGACAATATGTTTAACAGAAATATATTTTCTTCTAGATATGGAATACAATGTTTCGCTAGATGACTCCCTGACCTGTGTGTGGCCTGATGAGTAGTGGTAAAACTACTTTAGTGACAAACTGGTTAGAAAGAAGATTTGTAAGTCATGATCAGATTTGATGGGTTACCCAAGAACCTATTCCAGAGGAAAGGGGAAGAAGAATAAAGTAAACGATTCATAAGTAAGATAGATTTTTTTTAATGCTGAAGATGTGGAACAGTTGAAGGGGTTGCTTAATGAAATTAAACTTAGTTACGGCTCCGAAGAACCCAAGAGGAATAGAACTGTGGTAGTATTCGATGACATAATAGATTTAATGAAACAAAATCATAGTCCTTATGCCCAGTCTATTACGTCTTGTAAACATAAGAAAACATACACTATCAATATTTGTCAGACCCTTATGTGAAATGAAAAATTCAATATTGTGCAATCAAATTGTCGCATCCTAGTTCTATTAAAAATAGGTTTAAACATGTACAGGCTGAGTTCGCTTGCTTCGAAATGTTTGACATCATGCAAGGCCTCACAGACAATAGCAAACAAACACACATGGCTTATGAATGTATATAAGAACGAAGTTTTAAATGCAAAAGAAGGTTTTTATAATCATTTGCTGATAGACAACTGAATAAACGTTCCATTTTCATCGTCTAGTGTAAGGAGTAAAACAGGCAACAGTATTGCTATTTCGGAGAAGGTTTCCAGTATCACACGTGCAAAGCTTTTTAAATAAACAAAGAAGGTCTCGTATTTGCTATTGAGAACGTCCTGATTGGTCAGAAACAAGAAAGAAGCCGGTAGAAGCAGATAAGCCACATAAAAGGAGACGAAGCACCCATTCTTAGAGTTAGAAAGAATCAAAGAGAGAATAATGGGCAAGTAGAACTTCCGAAATATCTTCGTTGAACATGAGCAGTAGTAAAGTAGCTATGTCAACTAACAATAACGCCACAACGTTAGAAGAAACAACAGCAGTAGCAACAACGTTGGAAGAATGGCAACAGTTGCTAGTCAATTATCTTGATGAAGCAGCAAAACCTTCAATGAAAAAGAAAACTAAGCGTAGTCCTGCATCGTCAAATTATCTAATGAAATATAATATAGAAGACACATTTAATACCAATGCTACGCCAGTTAACACAACACACATGCGTTCTCAAGCAGAGGATAAGGCGTTATGTAGAATTCTTGGACTTGATATAACAAAAATCCAGCCAAAGTTTATTTTTACGTGTGCAGAAATTCATCAATTCTTTGTGATTGTGTTGATGCAGTTAGGAAAATATTATGACGACCTAGATAAATTTGAAGACCCGGGTATGATGAAGACATTGGGTTAGATCTATACCAGATGCCTACTATGGTGCTTAGTTATGCTTATCCTCCAGTAAAACTGTCTAACGATCCTGATTTGGTCAACGTAAGTGGTGCTATGATCAACCCTTTTTCTCTCGATACTCGTTAAAAGAATTATGCGGGATCCGACTACCTCAATCTTATGAGGGTTTACGATTTTTATTCAAAGGCAGTAGAGGCCACAACTGATCTTAATTTCAAAACTAGTCAAAGGGTGTTACACGAACGTGATGTGTTGACACCGTTGATCAAGGATGTTCCGAAGATCAGGAAAGTTAAAGATATAGAAAGAAAGCGAAGGCTTTTCGATAAAACTTATTTTTTGCTCTAAACTACAAAGAGCTATAACGGTGATATTTACAAGGAGATATACGACCATGGCAGAAGAAAGACAAACCAGATCAGTATCGAATTTGATGGCAGTTTGTACGAAGGAAATGTGTTGGTGGAAAATCAAAATATGATTACTTTCCTTAAAACTATGTGCGACAAAAACCTTCAACACTATATTTCGTATACTGTCATATTCATCGTTCAGGTAGTAAATTAAAAGGCAGCTGCAGAAGAAACTAGTAAAAACATAAAAAGACTAATTGCCCCTGAGGTAAAATTGAAACTGTCGATAAGTAATATGATCAAGCCATCTGAACACCACACTTTTTAGACCTCGAAGTCCCTCCAGATGGCCTTTAGATTTATCGCAAAGACTCCAAAATGGGCCAGTATGTCAATTTTGATGGCTATACTCCTTGGTGCAATAAAATAGCTTGGATACGCAGTCTAGTAACAAGAGCAAAAGCATTATGTTGTGAAGCAAAGCTCTAAAAAGAGGTTGCTAAAATATATAAATTTGCTTCATGGAACAACTTTCCTAGGCATGTTTGTAAAGGTGTAATTATGAAAATCTTTAATAATGCTAGGAACAAGGTTTCGTCCTTGCCCACAGCTAAGAACAATGAAAGGAAAATATCAATTTGGATTAGACTTCCCTATTTGGGTGAATAGTCTAAACAGTTATTGAAAACACGATAAAAGAAATTTGGCCGTTGTACTAAAGAAAATGTTGATATCCGATTCAGAACGTTATTCACCACAGATAAATTGTCTTGATATACCAACTTAAAGGACAAAACTCCAACTTTGCTACAAATGAATGTTGTTTACTTGTCCTGGTTGTTCTGCAAAATGCATTGGTAAAACTGATCACAATTTACATGAGCGCTGTATAGAACATGCAACTTCTAAAGAAAGTGTTATTAACTGCCATATGAATAGCTGCAACAATTTCCAACATATGCTCCAAATGTTCTCTATTGGAGTTGACGTTGTGAACCAGGGCCGTAGCAGACGGGGCGCCAGGGAGCCTTGCCCCCCTCCCCAACTTTTTTCCTGCTTTTTTTTTTTCTTTTTCCTGAAAAAAATTTCTTAAGCTCTTATTAATAGTCAATTCAAACGACACAATAAATGACGATAATTAATGATATTTTTTGAGAAAAGTTTGACAATGATGTGCATGGTTAGCATAAGGAAATATTTATTACTGTGGACTCTCTTTAACTCGAATTTCTCAACAATCTTTATTACTCGAACAAATTATATTGCTCCATGAAACCCGAATATTAGAGATTCCCCATTAACTCAAACTCTCTTTAATTCAAACAAAAATTAAGGTCCCTTGGAGTTAAAGTTACAGAGAGTCTACTGCATGTCTTTTGGGAAGTTGACCTTCGTTAAAGAAACCAATTTCATTTCAAAAACTCTTAGAACTCGCAAAGTTTGTAATTTTTCGAAATCACCAATTTTCCAGTGCCTAGCTACAATACTTATTTCTTTTTTGACAAATGTAATATCATGCTGAATTTTCGATTCGTAGTGGAAGTAACTTTTGGGCAATTAGTTACACGCTTATTTTTATAGGCTGCACTAGGCTTAAAATAAGTATTTTTTTTTCTGAAGAAAGAGATTCAGAAAGGGAAGTCTAGAAAAAATTAGTTGAAAAACTTAGTCATATCATCTTTCATAGGACGTCAAATTTTATGAATGCAATTATAGCAGAGTATTGAAAATGATTCTTCTGGTTCTAAAATTGGCAAGAACAAGCAGCATCTATAGAGTAATAAAAATGAAACTTTATAAACATTTATACAACATGTGACCCTCAACATCGCTGAATTCCAAGCAACACTGAAGCTCAAGTGGAGGAAGCGTTGCTTATAAATTATGTATATTGAAGCAATTTTTGTTTCCAGCATAGAGGCTAGAAATTCAAATTAGCTGGAAAACGTAGCCGGTAAAGTGGAACCACAGCCTTACTATGAAAGAAAGGTTCATCGGACTATTTAGCAGACTATTTTGTTTTATTACACTAATATTGTGTTACATAACAGTATTTTAAATGCATTATAGACCTATGTTTCGTCCAAGTAGAAAATATAAAAATATATAGCAGCTAAAAGTCTATTTTCTTCGTCCACCAACCATGGTGATGGACATTTAGGCCCCTCCAACTCTTTACACGTTGCTACGGCCCTGTGAACAGTGACCAACGAAAATTTCTTGAAAATACTGTTGAGAGCCAAACTAAGGTTATTGATACTGACCAAAACTGGAACTTACTATTATTCAAAGAAGCCATCCATATAAAACGTCAAAATCCATGGTCTGAATGCCTCACCTGAACTAAGCCTATTTTGATTTCCTTGTGACGTCAAAATTAGTGACATCATTGTTCATATTACTTAACGACAGTGTAGATTTTACCTCAGGGACCATTAGTCTTTTTAGGTTTTATGTTTTTACTAGTTTCTTCTGCAGCTGCTTTTTAACATACTACCTGAACGATGTATATGACAATATACGAAATATAGTAGATTTAAACTTTTATTTACATCTTGTTTTCTATGAATATTGGAGAAACTAAAGATGATTTTTTCTTTATAGTATATGACTTTTCTTTATATTATATGACGTAAAAGTATGAAATGGCAAAAGTCTGTATATGTAGAGCCGAATAATTGAACCAGGCAGGTGATTAAGGATCCCGAGGACAATATGGTCCTTAACTTTATGACGACCTTTAAATTTTTAGTGGGAAAATACAACTTTGAAGCGCTGTTTCTTAAGGCCTCCAATTTCTACTTCAGGCATTCTACAAGATTTGAAGACAATATTTACTTTGATCGTCTCCAAGAGAATGCTCCCACTGAAACATTGAGCATCTTACTAAATGAGATAGTATCTGGTATTCATCCTATTTTCGTAAGCAAGAGACTTCGAAAACCGTTCCTTGATATGGTAGGCAATTTGGTATACTATGTCAGTTCACTTACAGAAGATTTAATAGCTTACAACATATACCCCAACAGTCCTAACAAATGCGAAATTCTGAGAAAATGGTTCATAGAGCAATCGAGAGGCACCATTCAGTATTCGAACGCTTCTAATCAGATCACTACCAGCATAAAAGCAGCGAATCCTTTAGGAGATTACTTTTCCTTTTCGCCTCTGTTTGCAGAATCGATCATAGAGACTTGGTGGAACAAAAACATGTTCTATACCGAGAGAGAAGAAGCAGAATTTACTGACAGAGCTAGAGAACTTTGGCAGACGGTGATGCAAAAATGTGTATACGACGTTCCCAGTCTTTTGGTGATTTATAAAAGTTTTAAAGCAAACAGCAGGGATTTAGTTAAACAATACACCAGAGCAATAAAGGCTTATTTCAGTAGCATCTCCATCAATGCTTTGTTCGATCGTAAGATTGAGGTATCTGCTCGGAATCAAGGTACTTACAATGTATATGTTATAAAAGTAATTAGAGAATTAGAGAAACTTAGGCAGATACATCAGTTTCTTCCTACTCCACCTTCAACGCCCCTATTTACACCCAACGCGGAACTAGATATTCCACGTATGCCCCTGTCCGCAGCACCTCCCGTAGTTAACTTATCTGATTTCATAGACAAAGTTCCAGACAATGTCCCAAAAATATATCAATCACTAGAGGAGTATATTCCGGCGGAAAACAATGCTTCAATGAGAACAATTTTCCGCGTATTGGAACCAGAATTAGAAACTGTCGGATCTTTGTCGGAATCAGAATCAAAAACTGTTTGATCTTTGTATCTGCAGGTACCTAATCCTAATGAACTTCCTCCACAGCCGTATCACTTTGTTGAAGAACTGAGTGAAGAACCAATTATAAGAGAAGCAGCTTCAGACTTTCCGTATTCATACATGCAAGGAGGACAACCGTACACTTTTGTAGAAAACATCACTCCTCTAGAAGAGCTTTGTAATGAGGATAAAGATAGAGCCATTACTCCAGGATATATATCAGAAGGAGAAAGTGTAGAGACAGAGTAGGCGTCTATACAAACAGACGATTTGCTTGCTGAAGTTGTTTCTGGTTTTGATGATGGTTCTCCTAGAATCAAAAATGATTCTGTTGATCAGCCTGCTGTGGTCAACAACAGAGACATTTAATCACTGACAGAAACTGACGACGAAGAACCTGAGGTGACAAGTTTTGCCGATGAACGCTATGCAAATATTTCAGAAGATGAATCTGGTTCACCTTACGGATCTCCCATGCCTGAAAATCTGATGCAGAAGAAAATGACTTTTTGACCGACGACGAAAGTGCAGACGAGAGTGAAGATGCTGCAGATCCAGACGAAGATTTACCTGGACCATCAACTTCATTGTTGACTAGAGTAAAAGCAGGTATCAAAGGAAGTTTCGACGATGTCAAATCACTCTATGCTAAAGACAAGGTTTCCTCAAACATTATCATCCCAGACAGTAGGGGTTTTCGTACGGTACTGAAAAAAGGTTAAAATGCATATCCGAAGAACTAAGAGAGGCAAGAAAAGAAGACATTAGGGATCCTAGAGATGTAAGAAGCAGTGGTAAACTATCTTCCAATAGCTCTTTGAATATACATTTGAACGTTCTCAAATGTAAACGTCCAGTGGACTCTTTTTCCCACGACTTGGCCTACAATTCGTTGAAAACACAGGGTCTTGCTTCGCTGACCGATGCTTATATGGAAAGTTATTTTACCCTTAGATCTTTCAAAAGTGACTTGGTTGACTTTGACAAAATTTTAGACAAAAATTTTTTTTGGACGTCGATATACGTATAATAGATCGAGCAATAGAAATACACGCAGACAAATTTCCTAAAATTGCAGATAATGTTTCTCTGAAGTATGATTCGAAGAGCAGAATCACCACGACTCTTAGCTTCAGACCTTTTTTCAACGACTCACTAGATCTACAGTCCAAAGACCCATACAAAATATTCGGAATAAAGAAAAAAGCAGTGCGTAATCTGAACTTCGATGACAATCCTGAAGACATAGTCAAGCTTTTAATAGTAACGAAACTTCAATTTAAGCAGCTAGGCAACGCAGCCAGAAGAAAATACAATGTAGAGCCTGAATTTCCTATGTTCATTATCAGATGGATGCAAAGCAAGATGTACGAGCTCTACCTGGATTTATTAGACAACCCTACAAGAAAGCCACAACAGAACCTGCCAGCAAGCTTTTTGCCAAGCAAGAAGACGAAGCAATACTGGAGGATGTTGAAACTAGAGAAAAGTCTTTGAAGAAGTTACAAAAGAGTAAACGCAAGACCAATAGGGAAATAGTCCAACAGCTGTTGGCACGCAAACATTTCCACAACGAAGTCAAGGATGAATCTATTCCTGCCAAAACAGCAGGAGAAGATAAGCCTACTTTCATCAAAAAACCTTTCATTCCCAACAGCGTCGTCGATTGATCTACTGCTCTCAATACTCCCCTACCTCTGATGTTTTTCCATGTTAATCTGGCGGAAATGGCCATATTCAACAGCAAATACAACTATGCTCTGGTAGTTGTGGATGTTTTCAACAACAGCGTATTCATCTATC
Organism: Cladonema radiatum; assembly: GCA_025330745.1. Classification (NCBI taxonomy): domain Eukaryota; kingdom Metazoa; phylum Cnidaria; class Hydrozoa; order Anthoathecata; family Cladonematidae; genus Cladonema; species Cladonema radiatum. The sequence goes on along the minus strand of JANSTP010265815.1, from coordinate 11,266 downwards.
CTCTTATCCCGAAATCAAAAGCCTCATCCTAAGTTCTAAAAAGTTCTACAATCAGATAGAGGCAAAAGGCAGAAATGTGAAAGTACAGACACAGGGAAAAACTGGAAATTTGAGGGGCCGTAATTTAATCTGAAAATTATCTAATTTTTGGCCGAAATCTGTTAATTTTCGAGTCCCGAAAGATGACACTGCTGACGGCTGACGGATTACCCCTAAAATTACAGTAATTTTGGACCACATTTTGACAATTTTGGGTCTGTAAATTTCCAGTTTTTACCTGTGAGAGCGATGAGGAATCTGAATTCCACAATCACCTGGTGGAGGATTTGAACGAAGAATACAGTTTCGTGGTTTTCTACCAGACAAAATGGCAGATACGCCTTCTACGCAGGAGAGAGAATCAAAGACGTAAAAAAAGCTGATGTCTGAGCAGAGAAAAGTAGTGGGCATTACCTACTTAGAAAAATAAAAAAATGTAGAGAGGGTGATCATCAAAAGAACTAGCGAAGGCCGAATGTGGTCAGCTGTGGAGGGCCGTAAGGAAGGTCTCATAGCTACGCAAATCCTTAGAGGAAATTGAATAGGAATGCAGAACGACAGGTTGGCTAGATACGACAGAAAGAAAGACGATAGACGTAAAAATGTTTCTGTTTCTTGAAGGTTGAAACTTGGGAACAGGGTGCTGGTCGCTGCCTACAGGATAAAGAAAAGCGATGCAATACGATTTTTTGATAAAACTTCCACCCAGCAAATAAAGTTCTACAACAAGAGCAGAACTTACGAAATGGTGGGCATACGTCCAGTTAGTAACTACGAGAGAATAAGCAAACAATGGAGAAAAAACTATAGAGACGAGTACAGAGTGAGGGAGTGGATTCTCATAAAATGATCAAAAACTAGTTGCAAAGGTACGAACTATATAAATTATAATGTATTATTTGTTTGAATTATTACATAGATATGTTTTTATACTTTAAATGGATTAATTTTCGCGAGATTAATTTTCGCGAGTTCAAAAATCTGCGAATCCGCCAAACACTATTTTTGTAAACTACAATAGTGTAGCTTTCCAAAAATGTATAGTTTGTTAATTCCCCCTCTGGAACACGCCTACCTCTATGAGCATCTGGTCTATTACTTGTTATTTAGCATCATAATTAACTATAATCTTATGAACAGAGAATGAGCAATGATAGCAACTTCGAGTATGACTACGAGTACACTCCATCATAATATGTCACCAACAAAAAACAGGTGTACCAAATTATAAGAGAATTTTGGGAAGACAAAAGAGTGGGGAAGTCAAAACATCTTCCCCATGCTTTGTACAGAGCTGCAGATTTTTTGCTGTTCTAAAAAAAGCTTTTAATCACGACATTTCAGGAGTAAACAGATGCCCTTGCTATTACAACCTTCTCAACGATATGAGGCTAGTATGGGACACTTGTTTTGATGTAAATAATTACAACATTTTAAAAGACTGACCAGAACTTATGCACAAACGAGTTCAATGCTATAAACAAGAGCTGGCAGTAAGAACAATTGGACGAATGTAGTAAAGCCTTGAAAGAGGACTTCTTAACACTGTTGTTTGGAGGGTAGAAAACAGTGCTGTAGTAAGAACAGACTGCACAAACCTTACATGAAGAAACACCGACTCGTGAGAGACAACGAAAATTTCAAACTTTCGATATAATTATTATTGAATGAATTTGTAAAAATAGCTAATTGTACAACAACTATATAGACACCTTCTGCAACTGACTTTCGATGTATTTAATCATTCTCCCTCATTTTTCTAATATATAACAACAGTTTTTTGTCATGACCCGTATCAAATCTGCATGAGTGAAAATCAACATTACTTTATTCGCGTCGACATATGTCACCATCTCCATAGCTGTCATTCTTCCGTTCTTTTTGCAGACACCCTCAACTATATTCTGTTCATACGTTAAAAAATTCACTTTATAATTAACGCCTCTATTTGTGTGAGTATATACAGATGCCGATTGCCGTTACGACTTCTTGAGATGAAGCAAACACCACGGTTGTCGTCCACCAATTTTTAAAACATTTGTGGGCATTTTCTTTGCATCGGTGACGCCATTTCAAACAAACTGTAAAAGCAATTGAAAATAAAAAATAAGGCAATTTCTGTTTAAAAGACAAAGAAATGCTAGCATGTAAAATAAATATTATAACAAGTGTATAGACTGTGTAAACAAAAGGAATTTCCATTTTAAAAAGAAAAAGAAATGCTAGTATGTAAAACAAATAATTTAACAAGGTATAAACTGTGTAAACAAATTGCAACTGTTTTAAGAAAGAAGAAAAAATTAAAGAGTAATCTTTATATCATTCATATTTTATAATCTAATAAAAAAAATAAAATAAAAATAAAAAATGTTTACAATCATCACGTTGTGCCTATTGGCGGCTACAATGCAAAGTTATTTACTAAAGAAAATTTATTTTTAATTTTTTTTCTTTTAGATAATAAAATATAAATGATATAAAGATTACTCTTTCATTTGTTGATTTCATAGCTTCCATTAAGCGAAATTGTAAACTTTCAAGTCATGCTCGGTGAATTCAAGTTTCATTTTATTTAGGAGTGGATAGTACCATCTGTCTGTTTTCGCATCGTCCTTTATTGCGTTAACTTCATTATCATTGCTGATAGCTGTACGGATTTGTTTGAGTATCATTGTTACAGACTCAATATTATATTAACATACGATGTGTCAATGTGGTCACCACATTTCATTTGTTCATCAGAATTTTATTTAAGTCACACCCGTAAAATAAAATCAATGATATGGTAAATTGAAATGTGTGAAATTAAAACGTTGAAACCCAGTTTGTTACGAGAAAAGTATTGGGCTAAGTTTGCTGCTTGAATTAGATATATATAGAAAGGCATGAACCATTCAAAGAAACATAGCTAAAATGATAATAGAAATTCCAAATATTAGTGAAGTTGTAGCAACTTACAATGGTTCATTATATAAAGAAGTTATAAATGTAACGAAAAACAAATTGCATGTATGCTCTGGCCACCCCAGATAAAAGTGCTCCTACTTTTCTGGCACATAAAGTATATATGAGCCATTCTCAAAAAAGTGCGACAACACGTGTCCTTAGACTTCACAGCTAAATTACTTCTTTCCTGAACTTGAAAACAAGCACGATTTTCCATATATTGTCTATTAAAGTCTTTGTTTGAACAATGTCCATAGCCGATAAAAAAGAAATTGCAGAGATTGAAATTTTGTACACTTTTTCAAACCGATATCCTATTTTTGACATGTCCAAAGTTAAAATTTCATTTTCGAATTGTTATTTTTTTAATTTTTGCAATAGATCTACCATATGTATTACACTTCATTGATATCTAAAAAAGGTCTATTTCACTGCCCCAATAAGGGTATTTCGCAAAACCTTAAAGCGGGATCAACATTTGCTTTGCTTTTATGTCCGGAAAATAAATGTAACATACGTAACGAGACTTCAAAGGGCTATAAAATTAAGGTAAGTGTATGAACTAAAGCACTTTTTGGTTTATATAATCACTTAGTTAAAGGATCAATTCTGGAGAATTTGCAATTATATTGACGCGACGATTGTAAAAAATCGTTTTCCAATTTTTTAATGTAACATACGTTGCTGAAATCCTCATCGTTATAGATACATTGAGCCCACTCTGGGCATTATTAAAGATACACATGAGTGTCTTCTCTTACACGTTGAAAAACCTTAGTCATTTGTACAATTCGCTTCTATTTTCGAAGCAAAATGTCCTGCTTTGTAACATACGTTTTGTAACATACGTTGCACATTATTTTCATTTGAAATTTTCGAACGTTCAAACGTTTGAAACGAACTCAATTCGAATGTTTATGTTTTTAAATTGGAAATGTTTGAAGAGACGTTTGTTCTGGTGATCAATCAAAAACCTGATGGTAAAATCATTCCCTTAAATCTTTATTATTTCGAGGTAAGAAGTTATTGTTTTTAAAGACGAATTTTCTAGTACTTAAGGTCAAATTAGTATGTTGCCTGGATTTTAGTTTACCATAGTAACCCTTTCTTTGATTTAGAAGGCCTCCTTCATATTACACAACGTAACGTATGTTACTAAGTTTTTGAACATCAATTCAAACACTTAAACTTGAGATAGAAAATTTTTCTTCTGAATAATTTTGTTTTGTTCGTTCATTTGTTTTAAAAAATTAAATATTTGAAGCTTTTTTGCTAGTGTACTTGGAAATACATCCAAGTAAGAAAATTTGATGTAACAAACGTTACCAATCTATTTGATCTTTTTCTCTAATTAATCATTGAGTACAACCAAAAATATTTGAAGAGACAAATATGCAGGAAATAAACGTGGTGCTAAAGCAATTATGAATGGATCTCTTCATGTCAAAAATAATAATTGAGCGGTTATTTATGTTCGTTTTCGTAACGTACGTTACAGAAGTCTTAATTTGAATTCTGCTATTTTGAGAGCTTTGTTTTCAATGCTGCCAAGAAAAAGAATAAGTTTAATAAGGAGTTATTAATAACGAGTGATTTTGAAAATATTTTACATCTATTTACTATTTAAATTCGATTAATAAGTTTGCATAATTATTACGCTAATAGATATTTTAAATGCTGTTTTTCTGTGCAATAATTACCATTGACTTAGGAATTATTTTCATTATAGAAATGGTGAAAACAAATGCAGAAAGGCTAAAAAAATACAGAGAGAAAAAAAAGCGCGAATTGGGAGATACTATGTGGAAATAAATCATTTATCCAAAAAAGATCTTCAAAGCGCAGGCAAGCCACAAAGGAACGAGTAAGAAAGAGTAGAGAGAACGCTAAACGTATGAAAGAAGCGGAAGAAAGATGTCAATTTAAAGTTGCTTTACCATTTCCTAAAAAAGGTGAAGCAGCTAAGAAGAGAAAAATGAGAGAGGATGATCGCCTCTATAAAAAAATTTCAAAATAAGAGACTAAAAAAAAAACTTTTGAGAAAGTATGACGCTCTACGAAAAAAAATGAACGTTCCAGCAAAAAAATACGACACCAGTCATATTAAGTCCAAATAGTAGTGCAAACAATATCATGAAAAAGTCAGGAATTACTCCTGAGAATGCACCAGAGGTGAAAAAGCAACTTTTATTTGCAGAGGCTCTCTGTAGTGAGATTCGTGCCAGTGTCAAAGAAAAGAAAAACAGTAAAGAAAGCATAAGACGAATTTTGAGCAGGAAAATCCTCAGAAAGTACAAACTTTGTAGCTATACAGGCATCAAGACAAACACTGATCGACGAAAACTTTCTAAAGTCAAAGATAAAAGAATCGTTGTTAAAAAACAGTTGCATGGATTTGAACCAGCAATTTATGAAAAAGTCTCGGCATTTTATTTCCGTCATGATGTATCGACAGCACTTCGGGGAAAAAGAGATGCAAAAAAGAGCAGTTTTAAACAAATTCAACAAATAAGGGTCCTAAACGACTATATGAGTAACCTTCACCAGAAATTTACAGCTGAAAATCCTGGTTGTATTGTATCGATTTCAACATTTACTCGTATGAGACCTAGACATTTTGTTTTGGCCAATTTTGCACACTCAAAAACCTGCCTTTGCTCCCAACACCAAAACTTAGCACTGAAGCTGAAAATATTGAAGAAACTTTGCACCATAACCACAAATCCAGAAGCTTTTTCAAAAAAGTAGTGATGATAAAATAAGAAATATATTATCTCCAGCCCCCACCTCCGAATTCGAATACCAGATTTGGAAAAAAGTCACCGCATCATTTAAAGATAAAACCTTTCGTAAAATGAAATTGATTACAGAATTACTTAATAAAAAATGAATTTATCGAAAAATTCATGCATGAAATCTCATTATTTAGAGAACACGTGAGCAGAATGATATGTCAATTCAAGCAGCAAAAATATCTAAAAGAAAACCTCCCATAAAATCATGTTTATATTCATATGGACTTTGCTGAAGATTACCGATGTCGTTATCAGGATGAAATCCAGTCCGTCTATTGGAGTCCTAGTCAGGTGACCATTCACCTTGTTGTTATGTATTATAAAGTGAATGGAGTTTGTTTACACACTAATTGGGAAACTAGTGCCATTGCTAAAGGAAACAGTTCAGAATTTGCAATATATCGATTACTGGACTGATTCACCAACTAGTCAATACAGAAACAAAACGATTTTTAAAATTGTTAGTAACCATAAAGAATATTTTGGTTGCAGTGCCTCCTGGAAATGTATAGAAGCAAGTCATGGAAAAGGCCCATGTGATCCCATTGGCGGTACAGCAAAGCGAAAAGCTGACCAGGCAGTTAAAAATGGAAAAGCCGTTATCCAAGATGCTGTCGACTTTTTCAATTGGGCAAAGAATGATCAAGGGGCTATAAAATATATTTATTTTTCAAGTGACGATTACGATCTTTCATCACTTTTCCTTACCGCTGTTTGTAGAGAATTACGCCCTGTTCTAGGTGCAATGAAAATCCATTCGGTATCTTCTGATCGTTCAAATAATGTTTGGGTCCGTAACACATCTTGTTTTTGCCAGGATTGCTTTTCTGCTGATTTTCAACCTAATACGTGTTGTTCCGGTTAGAAAGAGAATTATTTGAAAAAATCAAATAATGTGGTAAAGTGTAATGTTTCTACTGCTCAGTGTGAAAGTAAAGCTGTGCCATCAACGTTATTCCAGATATTAATGATTATGTTGCAACTGTCTACGAAAAAAAGATCTTTATTGGCAAAGTTACGGAGCTAGACAAAGGAGAGGCTCATATCTACTTCCTTTCCCATTCAGGAAATTTCAGCCGCCATTAAACATTCAGTGGTACGCTGTCTGGGTACCACTCGATAATATTTTAAGCATTACTCCAGGTCCAGTAGCATCTAAAAGAGCACTACAGATGTGTCCAGAATAACTAGATGTAGTAATTAAAACGTTCGAGGAATGGCTTTGCAAAAATTAAGGATTATTGACGAAAGATAAAGGAACTGTTTTACTTTTTTTGATAACAGTACTCATGTAGTAAGATACGTTACACTTTTCTTACACATTTTCTTCAAATTATAAATCTTATATATCTTCCCTAATCCAACGCCAATGGTTCTTAAATCACTTATGATAATATACTAACATGGAATATGTCAAAATTGACGTTTTGAATATGAAGCGCCTTTCCCTTATTATACGTTACTTTGAACAGGGCACAAAAGTTAGTTTTTCTTCGCTGTTTTTCAGATTATTTGTTATCAGCCAACTTTTATTAAGAAAGAGGAAAATTAAATTTAAGCCAGATCAATCTTAGACCTGTCATATTACATATAAACTGTCCAAACGTTCTTAAAAAAAAGATAAAATTTTTCAAAATGTAGAATAACAAAACTCACTCATACAATTAAGCATTACTTTTGTAGAATCAAAAAGCAAGCCAAACTTTATTTTGGATCCATTAGCAATATTCTAAGGTATCAGAAACTGAGAAAAAGGGAGTATGTCCGGTCTCTGAAATCATTTTACAATTCGTTTTGTCTCTGTAACGTATGTTACATGTGAAATTAAGTGTCTCGGTTGGACGACCCTGCAGAAAGAACAAAAAATTTCTTGTTCTGCACTCTTACGTTTTTTGTTACTTAAAAGGTCACAGATCGTTATCATGGATGCTATTTTTAGTTTTCTGAATACAAAATTTCATTTTTTATCTAAGTCCAATGTCGCACATTTTTGAGAACGGCTCATATAGCATCATCATAATGTGGATCAACAACAACACGAAACTGGCTGCAGGACATTATTGTTGATGTATATGACCTGGTGTTCCTGACGAGTAAGTGTCAGTTGCTCCATCTCTTCACCTTGAGAGCTTTGCAGCAGTTTTATGTCTATCAATAGCAGTAGAACCACTCTTATAGTGATTCTTTAGAATGTATTTTAGGAATTGCATGGTTTGTTTGCTTTTTTGTTACAGAATTAAAAAATATTTGTTTTGCTAAAATCGCCTTTTGTAGTTTCCAGTATTTTGTAGCTCCGATAATCAAGATTGTTTCTCTGTTTGAATAGAAATGAGTAAGAAAACAAAATTTAATATTGAATGGAAAGCACAATTTTCATTGTCAGCATCTGTTGTTGGAGATATTTATGCTGTAAGCTGCGTTTTATTTAAGAAGATGTTTAGTTTTAGCAACTGAGGCATATCACAAGCTTTGCAGTACTCAAAAACTGACACTCATTTGAAATATAAAGCCACCATGAAAACAGGGAACATTCTTTAACACTGGTGGGCTGGCAGACCTTCGAAATAAATAAAGAAAGTTTTGAGAGCAAACTCTGCAAGCTATATGCGCTGTAGATAAAAACAAAAGCTTTCAATCTGCCAACGGAGACTCAGATAGATTTAGATGTAAGTTTCTTGATTCAACCATAGCGTCTACTTATTGCCAAGGGAAAACGAATATAAAAGATAATATTCAATTTTGCATCGCGCCTTATGTACATAAACAATTTTTAAAAGATACTAATGATAAAACTTACTCTTTCAAGTTTGACGAAACAATAACAACACTAGTTAAGAAGCAATATGACGGCTGTATAACCTATTATTCTACTCAGTTTGAAAGAGGTGTTTCAGCATATTGTGATTCTCTATTTGTTGGCCACTATACTGCTGATGACTTAGTCCATCACTTCTTTCAGTTTGTTCAAAACATGGCCCTAACGTTAACAAAGCATCCAAACACGAACTACAAAGAGAACTAGAACAAAAATATTTCATTCGTTTTTAGATATTGGCACTTGCCCTCTGCATGTAGTTGATAATGCTTTCTCTGAGGGACTCAAAAGTTGGAATGAAGTTGTTAACTTAGATCAGTTTGCTATTGATTTGCTTTATTCTGTAGCTCGTAGAACAGATTATAGAGAATTAGAGAAACTTACCATGCTTACTTCTCATTTTGTTTTGAAGCATTGTCAGACTCGCTGGCTTAGCCTTGGAAAGAGTGTTAGTACATGTTATTGAACGATTGCCTAAAATGAAGGAGTATTTTTTGAAACTTGTGCAATCCCTTGAAGGCTTTAAAGGAAAGCAAGGTGTTGAGAGCACTGACAGATATCAGAGAATTAAGAAAAGTTTACAAACTCCTCAGTTACTTGCTAGTATGATGTTTCTTGTTCATATCGCACAAGATTTCAAATCTTTTATACTTCACCTGCAGTCAGAAGAACCAAAGATCCAAGTTCAGTATACAAAGTGTGTTAACCTTGTCAAAGCTATATTAACTACATTTATTTATATGCAACTTATTACTGGTGGCAAGAACTCTTCACTTATTGACAAAGATGCATGGATCAAAATTAAAGATGATAGGAAAAAACGTAAAGTATGTGAATGCTTATAATTCTATAATAAATAAAAACTAAATGTTGATGTTAAAATGATTTGTTTATTTGCAATAGACGCTTTTCGCTAAAACTAGCATTGTCAGTATGAAAAAAAAAATTAAAATCTCTGAAAAACTTATATATACAAACTATTGTTCGAAATTACTACTGATTACTGACAAACAATACACTAGACAATTGAAAACATTTGACACACTAAGTCACTCCATGCTTAAACAAAAATCGCTGATAAGAGAAAATCTGTTCATTTAGGATAGGTTTCTTTAAGGCAATGAAAAATGCTTCTAGGTTTTTACGAAGTCTAGCTTGTTTAGATGCTCTCCTTAGTATTTTCCTATGCAAATTAAATACGAATACGACACGAAGGATTACTCGTTCCAAAATTTAAAACATTCGAGAAAAAACCAAGATATAAAGATAATTGCCGGTGATAAACACAGGTCTGCTGTCTTACTTGACTCCGTTGTATATAACAGAAAGCTAACGAAAATGATAAGCGATGGAATTACAGAAGGTGTCTATCAAGAAACCACTGACACAATATTAGGAGATTTAACTAATTTTCAAGCGTTTTTGAAAAGACATTTTAAGGAATACAAAAACTATGAACTAATGAGACCATCTAGTAACCAACCTACACGTTTATTTTGCATGTGCCAAGACCCACGAATTTAACAATATTAATTCGGTAAATATTGATGAATTAAAATTTAGACCAATAATGGATCAAACAGGTACTTCTACATATAAAGCATCACAGATCATCGCAAAGTATTTATCCCCTCTTACTGAAAACGAATTTAAAATTACAGACACATTAGATTTTGCTGACATGCTAAAAAGCCAAGCACCACTAGACAATGATGAAGAATTTGTTTTATACGATGTCGATTCTTTATTTACTAATATCCCACTTGACGATACTGTTGAACACATAATTGATCAGATCTATAACAAAAAACTATTACCAATTATTTGCTCTAAACTTATATTCAAAAGACTTTTATTAAAGTTGACAACAGGTTGTATTTTTCAATTTAATAACAAACTGTACAAACAAATAAACGGATGTGCAATGGGTGGACCTTTATCCGTAACACTCTCAGATATTTACATGATAAAACTTGTCAAGATGTTGTTATTCCTTATTGCCCAACATGTTATAAACGATACATAGATGACTGTTTTAAATGTCGTAAGAAAAATCAAGAAGATGAACTCCTGGAAGCCTTATCACAGGAAAAAAGTCCGAATTTACAGACTGTAAATTGTACCGTTTTTTAACCAAAACTCGTGTTAGATTTGTACAATTTCCGGAACCAGAAAAATGAGTCTACTGACGGCAGTTTTCCGAGATCGAAAATTATATGTTCTTTGGAGAAAGTTTTCAGTAATTTTTTCCTGTTTATTCAATAAGTTACAGCATGCGCCGAACCTGAACTTTGCGGAATTTTCTGATCTAAATTCTGCTTTTCCACAGGGAAAAATTTGAAAATTACGGTCCGTAAAATTGACCGATTTTTATACAATTTTCAGTTTGAAAATAGTTAATTTACGTATTGAATAAGTAAGACTGCTGACGGCACATTTACGGCCGAAAGTTCCTGTAAGAGCTAGCTAGTTTATTTCCTACATATAGGCCGTAAGTTTTGAAAAATCATGTATGTATATGCAACCAATAATTCAATAAATTTCAGACTGCTTTTTCAGATATTCGGGCCTTATTTTTTTGAAAATCACGTATGTGATGAAGCCAATATTTTCATAAGTTATGGTTCGTAAATATAACTGTTTTTATACAATAATTGATCCGAAAATACTT
>JANSTP010265804.1:0-10835 GCA_025330745.1 Cladonema radiatum | reverse complement strand
TTAATAATATGCCAGCATTTTTGCTCTGATATCATGACATTGAATTTGCTACTTTGGCTCCAGTTTTAAAATACTTTAGCCAACTACTTTGAACTTTTTCTGAACTTTTTCTTTTCCTTATTATTCTCTCACGAAAATGAGAGTCTTGCTGCTGCTGTGAAAAAAACTATTCTTTTCTTTTTTTTTTTCATTATATGCTAATCCTAAATTTCCAAACCCGGTATAATTTTTATCGGTCTTCTTCAATATGTGAATGTCCTCGTGCCCCAAGTTGGGACAATCCAAAATCTGATTTTTAAAGTTATCTCGCAAGCGTGAGATTGCATCAGCCATTTTCTTGTGGTGGAAGTGCTGGAGTGGAAGGCAAAGGAGCTGAATCTCCTCCACTCAAAAAAGTTGTTCTAAGAGGAAATATGGAGTTGTAAATTGCTTTTTACTTTGCTACATTAGCTTGGAAAGATAGTCAAATCATCAAAATTATTTTTTTTTATTTGATATGTGTTGATTTATTTATCTGTTTTGTCAGTAGGTTTTGGGATATTGAAAGAATTTAGCCTTTTTAGTTGGCTAAAGATTCACAGTTGGATTCTAATACTATGTTTAGATTGTTTTATTGCTTGAAACTGCTAGATATATAAAAAGTCTTCATTTTAAAGGTACGTTATGGCTTGGAAAAAGTTAGGGTAGCTAGCTTAGAGCAATCTCATCATTTTCCAAGATATTGCAAAGAAATCAATCTTAAACTCATTTTAAATTGTTTATTTGTAATATGATTGTCATGATGAAGAAGTCTATAAATGAGACCATAAAATGGCATATCATTCAACATGTATTCTGTCCCTGTCGGGTGTTGCTCATATTTTTGAACACAGTTACAGCGAACCAGGTCTTGTAGTGACATCAAACTCAACAATGTTCGATTTGTTAAATGTGGAAGGATGACTAATGTGTTGACCCACTTCAATTTGGTTAATATTTTATCTGACGCACATCCTTTTGGCAAAATTTCATTTGATAAATAGCTAATAAAATTTAGTAATATAATTTTTTAAGTTTTTTTTTTAAGATCTGTGTCGCTAACTTTTCAACACCAAAGTTATTGAACAAAAAGGAGGCAGGAGCAAGTTTTAACGTGACGTGGCCCTGAAAGTGGTACGTTGTGGAATTTCGGAGGAGAAAAAATATATGTTTGAAGACTTTCTTTTTATTGATTGTGTGCCAATAAAAGGTGGCCACAACACTGCAGATCTTTCAGCCGTGTTGAAGCGTAGAAACATCTCAAATTTTTTAATATTGATGCTACAAAAACACTTTATCGATTGATGAGATTTTTCATCAAATATTTAGTTTTATTGATATGGTCCTCTTTACATACTTCTCATCTGATTACTTTGATAAACATGATTTGGTTTGCTAGGAATAATGATGCTTGGGCCAAAAAATAATGACATGATTCATAGATTCATTCAGGCATCACTTGATGTTACTGATATTGAATGTTTAACATCACGAAGCTATGATAACACAACCAGATTTTCATTTTTTCATTATACAGTCTAGTTTAAAAAATTAATAGCAATTTACTTGAATTCAAATAAGCCTACAGTAATAAAAATAATCCTGGCAGTTTGTCGGTTTTCTTATGTGTTCAACATGGTATGAAGAAGTTTTCTTTAGATTTTAAAGCTTTATCAGAATATCTTCCGTGAGAGTTGACCTGCAAAGTGTATCAGCTAAACTGACGGAAGAAATTTTTTGTGGAACTTATTTCTTTCTGGCATTCACACCATATGCAATACGGAAAGTAAAATAGATCCATAAAATATTCCCATAAAGACCGATTTGCAAATATTGGTTCCGTGAATCCCAATAACGTCTGATTGGGTTTGTAAAAATTAGTTCCGTGAATTATTCCAATAAAGTCTAATTTGTGAATAGTAGTTCCATGAGATATTCCAATAAAGGCCAATTCACAATTGAATTCTGCGAAATATTCCTGCAGAGACAGATTCACAAATGATGATTCTGCAAAATATTCCAATAAAGACTGATTGACAAAAATTGATCCCCCAAAATTTTTCAATAAAGACCGATTCACAAAAAATGATTTCGCGAAATATTCCAATAAAGATCGATTCCTGAAAATTGATTCCGCAAAATATTTCAATTAAGAAAGATTCACAAAATTGTTTCAGGGAAATATTCTAAGAAAGGACAATGATTCCACAAAATATTCCAATGAAGACTGATTTACATAGATTGGTTACGCAATGTTGCAAAACAAATTCTGTGATTTGCCAAAATTAATTTAGTGAAATATCAGAACAACCTGCCATTCGCAAAAATAAATCCTGCAAAAATTCCTTTTCACATAACTTTCTTCCATTAGAAACATTTGTGAGAGAACAAAATATTCTCTTGAAACCTCAAAATAAATGCTCTCAAAAATATAAGGCTGTTTGCTACCTGCCACATATATATTAGATTATTAACCCAAGGAATTATATATCTCATTTCTGAAGCTGAAATCTTGCATTTCGAGCACAGGCACAGAAAACTTTTTCCCTAATTTTCTCTTACAAAAGTAAATTCCATTATTATGCTTTAGAAAGTTAGTATATTTCAAGGAAGATCGTAATTAAAGTGAATTTCGTATAATAAAGTACCATTATAAAAAAAGATTTCATTTCTAGTACCTCAAACCATCAGAATATTTTTTAAACATCATTTTTCTCTAAAAAATTCAAATCATCTCAAGAAAAGGATATAAACATCCATATTTTTCTTTAATGTCAGAAACTTTCGCTAGAAGAAAGTTTCGCGGATTGAAAAAACTGCAAAATTTTGTGGAAAAAACTTTCGCCATTGAGCCATTTACATAGATTCTGCAAAAAGTGGTTACACAAAATTTTTTTAATGTTGCAAAACGAATTCTGTGAACTGCCAAAATTAATTCAGTGAAATATCACAACAAGAAGCAAGAGTAAGAACTGCAGCAAGAACTGCTCCAGTTAAATTGACAAAAATGAAGTCTTAAACTTGCTGTTGCATATCCTCTAAGTCCTTACTTATCCAAACAAATATGAAGTAAAAGCAAACAATACCAGAAGTTTTGTTTGCTCTTTTCATCTGCCTCATTGATTTTTCGCTCTGAATATTATGTCCAAACGGAAAGGTTTTTCTGGGAGCAGAAACTCATTGAAGAGCTTTGGAATATGCAATTTTATTTCTGCTGTCCATCTTTGGTCTCTACATAGTACAGCCGTAACCAGTAGCTATCTTGCTAAAACTCAATTTAAAGGAAAATGGACTCAAAAACTAAAAAATGAAGCTAATGATAAGGAGGTCCTTCTATCAGATAGTTGTGACAACATCAAAATAATGGAACTCTTAGAACAAATCAATAATACATCAGCAGCATTAATGCCATAAGCTCTTTGGATTTGCTAGCTAGCTAAGTAGGTACTACGCTCTGGAATTCAGGCAAAGCTAGCTGCCTTGCCTAACCTAGCTTTTCCATGCAACTTTTGAAATGATAAAACTTGTACAATGCAATAAAATTGCAGCTATGCATTCCCAATAATGAAATTAATCTTCATCCATAGATAACAAGCATCTAATTCAAATCTTCTTTTTATAAAACTAACACATGACTGTCCACCACGACCATTTTGCTAAAATGAAAGTTGAAGTCGATGGCCTCCAGTTTGAAACTGGAGGCGCGCCATGAAATGGCCTGTTATAGAGTACGCCTTGGTTATTTCTAATAATAAATAATTAAAAAATAATAATTTGGTATTTCTTTGAAATATTCTAATTTGAATAATGTCGTAATTTGTACATCATAATTTTTTTTCACAACATATTTTTAATATTTGTGTAATAATTGGTACCAATCCTTCAATTTTTATCGGTTGTTATATCGTTGTTATGTGTGATACGAAAAATTCATTCAGCGGTAACTCGTTTGCAGCACGATTGACATTGGTGCTTTAAATTCAAACGCAATCCAACCTGGTTACTATAATTTGGCCATTATTATTCAACTTTTTGCTCAGAAATCTTCGGTTTAGGTTTCGAACATAGGTTTGGGATTTAAAACCTAGGTTTCGAAGCTCAAACATATGTTTTGAACCCCAAACATGGATTTTGAATCCCAAACATAGGTTTTACTTCTCAAACATAGGTCTTAGGCCCCAAACATCGGTTTGAGATCCCAAACATAGGTTCTGGATCTAAAATATAGGTTTGGGTCCCAAAACCATGGTTTGGGTTTCTAAAACCTAGGTTTAAATGCCTCACTCCTAGGATTTGGATCTAAAAGCTAGGTTTTGGGAATAAAAGTGCATTTGGTCATCCATATTCACTCAAAATCCTAAGGCTCAAAGCTCATAAAAATAAACCATGCACAAAATTGTTGTCTTCCGAAGTAAAAAACAAATCTCCTTTCTACTAAACATTGCGAAGCAGAATTACGCTGAAAAAAGTCAAAATTGTTTCAATAACCACAAAAACCAGAAATTTACTGAGGTTCTATCAAAAGAGCTATTGATTTCGGCATGTTGGAAAATTCCAATTTCTGAAAGCAAAATGTTTCCAAAAAACTTCCTGTTAGCTATATGTTAACTTATTGTTAGGATTAAGAATAGCTAAAAATAATCTAAATACAAAACACTGAAAAAAGTAACAAAGAAATTCATTAAAATTGAACGTTGTAGCATCAATTAAGGTAACCATTGTTTTATGTGTATCTGAGCGTTTTTAGACATATCCGAGATAGTTTTCAACTTGCCATTGCCATTCATTGCCATATTCTGCAGCTTTTTCATAACTTTCTAACTCATATTCCCGTAATTGAATAAAGCAATTTAGAAACTCCTCGCCTATCGATTCGTACATAACTTTATCCTCTTTCAAGCATTTTATTCCGTCTCGCATATTTTCAGGTAATTTAGTAAGCGAGCTTCCTTGAGCTGTGTCATATTGCTTTGGCGGATCTCCATAAAAGGGTGGGTTTTTTCAATTCAAGACTTTTGCTGATACCATCTAAACCTGCATAAATTACAGCAGCAAGTGACAGGTATGGATTTGTAGCTGCACCTGGGATACGATTCTCAATGTAAGTACTCTTCTTGTCGGCATTCTTAACACGAAAGCATGCAAGACGATTATCGATTCCCCAACTATCATTCTTTGGTGTATACACGCCTTCCAGACGGCTATAACAATTTATTGTTGATGCACTTAATCCAGTCAGTGCATTGGCATGATGCTGTAATCCAGCAATCCATTCTTTCATTAACTTTGAAAGATTGTCTTCACTTAAAGCTTCATGAAACAGATTATTTCCTTCTTCATCCCATATTGAATGATTCAAGTGTGCAGAAGAGCCGCCTGCATCTGGATACGGTTTCGAAATAAAGGAAGCAAAATATCCATGCTGTCTTGCAACTTCTTTTACTAATTCCTTAAATCGTAATGCATTATCAGCTATATCGATGCCATAGGCAGGACCCATTGTGATTTCAAATTGACCTTTACCCCATTCCATAAGGTAGCATTCCGGAGTTAAGCCATATTTTTTCATTGTTTTGATAACATCTTTGCTAAATGGCGCATACTCTTTCTGCGTTGACGTTCTCATCAGTGATCTAACGTGTGTAATATCGATCAAATCTGTAATATCATTCCCTTTATATAAATAGAATTCATACTTACATGCTCCATAAATACCAAATCCAAAACATTTTAATTTTTCTGATGCGTTTGAGAGCAAACCTCTTGAACAGGAATTGACATAAGGGCTTGAATCATCATTAGATTTACTATGAAATTCACCATACACAGAATATGTATCAGAATTTAAATGGTGTCTGTGAATTGTAGATTCATCGGGATAAAAATACCCATCAGGAAATCCTACTTTATTTGGCAAACAAATTCCGTCAATAACTTCTGACTGCGGTGTCAAATGATTTGCTCCCGTTATTTCCATTGGTATACCACTTGCTTTCTTCTTATCGTAATATTCTCTAGATACCATAAGTCCACGTGATATGCCATATGTGTCTGGTAATGCTAGAAAGACAAACTCGTCTTTATTTTCCTCAATTTTCTCTGCCATAATAGTAAACTGTTCCTAACAACTTCTATTTTGAACTTCTAAATTTCTTTTCTCTTCTATCTCATTTTTCTCATCTTGCGCAACGTTTCTTTTGAATTCAGCTTTTTATTTCAAACCCTCATATTATATAACACTTTTTTGAACAATTGTCATGCCATTTAAAGTATCTAATAAGGTCATGGGGTCAAACCGATTTATTGAATTAAATATAATTTATTAGAAAAATTTATATAAAAAAAAAAAAAGCAGAAAAAAAAACACGAAGATCACTTATTGACAAAGTCATGTGACTGCTCATTGACCAATCACATTGTTAGACTGCATCTGGGCATCAATATTGGAATGGGTGGAAAATCATTTTATTAAAACTATAGTATTTTGAAAAGTATCTGAAGATTTTTCAAGGCCATCTCCTGATATCAAGAGCAGTTGCAGATGAAAAAAGAAAGGCTCATTTATACATTTCTAGCTGGTGTTGACCGTCCCTCAGTTACTTGTCACTTGTCACTTGCACCTGCCTTTATAAGTAAAAATAATACGTATAGCGTACAAGAGAAAAAAATTATAATGGGGCGACACAAGAGACAATACTCTGCTCTCTCATTTAGATCTAGAGCGTTGAAGTGGAATCGAAAAAAGTTTCGCAGTAAACTTCAAAGTAATTTAAAATCTTAAATCTTAACATCTTAAGATCTTAGATCTTCAACGTGATTTAAAAATTCTTTCTCCCAAACGGGCATTCTTCTCAGACAATATCAGTTTAGAAAAGCAAATAGTGAAACTATCATTTGCTAAGAAATATTTTCTGAGCAATGATAGATGTGAAAATGCTTTGTTTTTTCGCTATTACAATGGTTCTTTCAGTATTCATAAAGCTTTTGATATCTTCTTGCAAATTTTAAGCAAACATTCACGATAAAAATAAAAAGGAATTTTCATTATGTAAGCAAAAGATTCCCAAGAATCTATTGTTCCCAGGTCTTTTGCCAAGTGATTCCTACTACTGGAAATCCCAAACTGAATATGTGACGTCAAGTCGGCCACAAAAATGGATTTTCAGAAATCCATACTGCTAACACTTCCAAAAGAACAAAATCACACTAGTACTATTGAAAACGGTATAAGAAACACAAAAATCAATGTTACTCAGTCATAAAATGCTGCCTTATTACGAAAAAACATTAATGCAAGATATCAAAAGCAAGTCAATTCGAAATAAAAATGCAATTAAACATTTTCTTAAAAAATGTAATATAATACCAACCCAATAAGAACCCTATAATAAGTATTATGAGGGCAATACTGGAAAGTATCGACCTAAGTCAAAGTATCACCATACATCCTACATTTAAAAGAAGTTTGTAAAAGAAAAGTTACATAAACAAAATCAAACAGCAAAGTTTTATCAACAAGAAGGAACAGTTCATAACAAAATTGTGCTTTAACAATGCAATGACATCGCAATTCATATTCAACATTCGAAATTCAATATTTGTTTCTGTGATTATATTTTTGACGTTGCTTTTGGTAGTGGGCAACACTAACCCTATTATAACTGTTCATAAGTCCAATATTGACACATATTGACTAATACTTATAGGTGTTGCCAGATTAAGATGGTTCTCGTCTGTCGAATTGCAACTGCCAAGTTTTAGGCGGCCAGGATGCTGCCTTTTAATTGATGTATTAAAAATAAGTTAAGAATTGAACATTTTCAAAACTTCATAAAAAGTAAATTCCATTATTATGAAGAAATGCCGCCTTCGCAGTTATTTTTGAAAGCAAAAGATATTGCAGTAATGACAAAAGTATCTCCAATGCTATACTTTCTGATTAATCACCCAGTCACTAAGAATTATGAGACAGCTTTTTTCAGTGAAAGTTAGACCGTAAACAATAAAAATGATATTTTGTTACTTTGAGAGACACCGATTTGATGCCCAATTTACCTATAGAAGCCTCGAGCCTTGTGCTCTTAGATAAATGAGTAAAAAAAAACCTGAAGATCATCCTAGGCAATTTTGAAGCCTTTCCAGGTGCCGTTCCAACAGAATAAGCCAAATTGTCATTGCAAATTTTCCTGTTGAAAAACGACATGTTGCATCGACATTCAAGTCTGAAAACGAGCCAATTTCCTCAGTTTTTTACAAATATTTTTGAACCTTTATGGCTAAAACTTCAGGATCGGAGCAAAAACCCAGTACAGCAGTGAGAAAATATTTCGCTTCTAGAAACATTATGGGTTTTCAAAGTTATGAAAAATGGCTCACTTTTGTTTGCTTACATTTGTGAATGAATAGAATTCTTTTGATTTTCTTCTTTTTTGCAATATTTATTAAAACTTAAGAATAAGCTCAAAATTCAAATTTCTCTCGAATTTAGAAGATAAGATTTTCTGCGGAAATGAACCTTTAAATATGAAATCAAAATTCCAAGTATGAGTTATATAAATTTATCAAGAGCGTTTGGAAAGTGCTTGAAAGTAGAACAAAACAAAATATGGCACGGAGTCAATTACAGGTACCGAGTAAGGAATTTGCACAGCTAGGAGCCAGGATTAAAATTTTTCCAACCCAAAGGTATAATTGACGCTGATAGGAATCATTTATATATTATCTCACAAAATTTGAAGAAAAAGGACTTCTTGGAAGAAAATTGTGGTAAATATGTGTATTCTTTCAAAGCAGGAGGACAGATGTTAGCGGAAAAAACCTAGCCATAGGATTTTTATCAAACTGCTGATATTACTAATAATTTCACTCTCATTTTATTGGGCTCGTAGATTTAGCAATAGAAATAAAAACGTTCAAGGGGAAGTGCCTCTAATTAATTTTTCTGGAATTATTTCTGAGGCATTAATTCAAGAACGGGAGACTGGCACGGGAGATAGATTTTTTAAAATACAAATGAGTAAACATTTGTATTTTATTTTTTTTCTATAAATCATAATAATATTTTCCTGCGTGAAGAAAAGAATTTCTGGTGCATGATTACCATATTTTCCTTAAATGATTGAGCAGGAAGGCCGTAGGAACGTGGGGGCTAGGGGGGCTTTAGCTCCTCCCACCCAATAATTTTTCTCTAAACAAAACCATAGTTTGTAGAGGGGTATAATCCCCCCCCCTTAAAATTTTATCACCTGCAAAAATAGCTATCCCCCCGCCCTTGTATTCGATAAATGACTTGCAAAAGAAACTGCTCAAATAAAGTAGGAAAGTTTTGGAAAGTTTTATCTCCCGCCCTCCCTTAAGAAAGGAGGGGGGTTCAAACTATGACAACAGCAAATAGGATTTAAGAGAAAACAATGCAATGAATCTATTACATATGTGTGTAATAACAATGAGAAAAGAACATAGTGGAACTTCATTGGAAACTGTTTTATCAGTTCACTTAGGAGGGGGGGGGTCACACTTATGCTTTTTCATGCTAAGACTCCAAAAAAGCGGCTGCTCTTATCTTCATTTTGGCATTGGAAAGCCTGAAAAGAGCAGAAATTAAACAACCTCAAAGTACTTCTAACCAGTCAATTATGTCCTGAAGTAGCTGAAATAGCCATTCTAGAGAAAGTAAAATCTCAAAGTTTTCTTCGCCCCCCAATCATGGTGGAGGGAAGGTTTAGGTAAATCTCTTCAAAGCATTTCAGACCCTCCCCCCCCCCAAAAAAGTCAAAACTGTTCCTACGTCCCTGTGCAGTGCTTAATAATTTTCATGCTTTAAGGTGTGGTACTTATTAGAGGGTGGCGCCTTTTTCAAAATTTGAAATTTTTGCTGTTGACATGCTAATTGCGTTTTCGCAGTTTTTTGTGTAAAAAAGGCGTTAGATGTTCATATATCAATAGTATATTCACTCATCATGTTTCCACTGTTTTTCTAATAGACAATGCAATTCAGATGCGGCGTTTATCGGAATGCAACGATAATTACAGGGGAGGCCTTATGACGAATTTCAAGTTGATGCTGTGGCGGTTATATTAGAGGGTGAAATTAATTAGAGGGAATCGCTTAATAGAGTAAGTAAAAAAGAATCTCTAATTGCATACCTGAATTCAAAATTCCTCGCGTTTTGACTCTAAATGCAGTCTGCTTCTGCTGACTGCTGACAGGTGCTTCTATATATACTCCAAAGACAAATATCTATATATAATATTCACGATCCTGAAGGGTTGAAAATGCTAGTCAGACTAAGACTTTGTTTTAGTCATCTTAATGAGCATTAGTTCCGTCATAACTTTCAAGACACTCTTAACCCTCTCTGCAGTTGTAGCCTCGAGGAGGAAAACACTGAGCATTTCTTACTGCGCAGCCAACACTTTTCGAGCATTAGAACAACATGAAGTATCATGCATCTTTAAAAATTTTGACAGTTTTACTTCTCCTTCTTTAAAAGTTGATTTGCTCTTAAATGGTAATGATAAACTTTCAGATTCAGACTATAAAATTAGGGAGTTGTCGTTTTGCTGTGCCATTAATTTATTAGATATTGACTTACTTTCGTGCATCCTCCATTTCTTTGTTTATCCTTATCTGGTCCTTGCTTTTCCTTTATATATCCCTTCATGCTTTATTAGAGAGAGCATGGAGTCGTCTCATGTATTGTGCTTTCATGTCCATTTTTTGTTTCTCTTTTTCTCATTTATAGGGTACTTATTTAGGCAGGGGCAATTATTTGGTTGGTGGCACTAACTCTGTCTTTTACAGTAAACAAGAAACA
>JANSTP010265771.1:0-10841 GCA_025330745.1 Cladonema radiatum | reverse complement strand
CTATTTTTTACAGTTCCGGGGCCGGATTCCTAATTTTTTCTTACAGTTCCGGAGCCGGATTCCTAATTTTTTTTTATGTTTCCGTGCCCGGAACTCTAGCCACGTCCTTCTGTTTTTGTGTCCCTTAAATGTCTAAATTAATAATTCCCGAATTTTATTCGGCATTCAATAACATCATCTATGTTTGGAGGTGAAGCTCCTTCATACTATATATTATGGTTGCCAAAGCTAAGCATGCATGGTACAAAAACTTATAAAGTGAAAAAACACAGCCATTTGATGCTTTATTCCTAAGTAAGAGATTAAATACAAATCTTTCAAACCCTATACTGGAAAAAGCAAAGCATAATGCAATCAATCAAACTATTTTCAACCTAAACGTTTTAGACAGTATGCAATGTTCGTTCCTAACATAGCACAGTATCCTAGAGTGCTTATAAAATTTTCTTTCATCTTCTATGTACCGCCCCTTTAGATCTTGCACATAAAGGCCAAACAGCTCTTTGGGTAGTCCTTCTCCTTCTTATAGCACTGATTAAATCACTTGTTGATCTTAATTCCTCCTGACCAACTAATGACCTACTATAAAAATAATATATTTGATATTGGGGCCTCTTCTTCGCCAGCAATATTTAGTGTGAAATTGAGAAAACATTTTCTGTGAGGATGTTTTCCCTTTGCACCTTGCTTCAAAATCATTGTTTTAAAATCATCAATGATTATAAAATGTTGCTAAAAGAATAAAATTATTACAGCCATTAAATTTTCATCAGAAGAAATATGAGATATGTTTCAAGGTGATTATGATTGACACAGTGTGAATCTTTAATTGTTCTTCTTTTTCTTAATATTACCTTTTAACCCTATTGTGCATGGTCCTTGGAGGAAAACAAAGTAACCAGTACTTTAGATTAAAATATACAATATTGGAAATCATGCGTAGGTTTTGATGACTTCATCTTACACACATATGAGAGTCACAAAATGGCCAATATTGTGCCTTTATTTTCAAAATCTGATTATTATTGAAGGAAACAAGACATTTACTTGAAAACTGGTGAAAATGTCAAGAAGTGAAATTATATACCAAGTTTCAATATATAACTTTAGGATTCCTTCAAAATGTCAAAAAAGTTCTATTAAAAAATTCTATTGCAAAGATGGTGTTTCTTGGGGTTAGCCGGCTCACAAAAACCAGGCTGCTACAAGCAGTTTCAAAACCATTTAAAACAAACTGAAAACTTGGCCAGTTATTGGACTTTAGTTTCAATTTCAACATGCCATTTTTCAAAACCTAAGTTCATAAACGACAAATTTTGGTGATTCCCCACAAAGGCCATTTAGAATGGCTTTAGAAACACCAAAGATGGGCGTTAGGTGATTTTCACTCATTTATCCAAGAGCCCAAGGCAATAAATTGGGCAATTAATTGCTGCCATGGACAACTGGAATAGATGCTTAGTACTCCGATGTTTCAATGAAGAAATCAAACGTGACATAACTTTTTTTGCATGGAGCCTTAGGACAAACTTTGAACCACGATATCTTGTACAAACTTCATTTTTATTGTTATTCAAAAACTACAGTTGGAGATCTTCTTTTTTTTGTATAATGTTATTCAGGCTCCCATCATAGGAAAGAACAAAAACTTGAGAAGATTTAATATTTTTCGTTTAACTCCTTTACATAAGGTGCAAGTCGGTATGTGATGAAATAATAACCACACTTAGTTTTGCTTAGCTGAAAAGACTTTGCCACCTTGCTGTCTGGGAACTTTATTTTAGGTAGTTCTTTGAGCCCCAAACACGACTTTCAGGAGAATTGAATTTCAACTACCTTCAATATCCATAAGATCTCTGCCCGAATCTCACGAGTAAGTAGAAGCATACCCTCGACGTATCTAGCTTTAGTGCTGCTGCTTCTAAATGAAGTTCTTTCTTCAACAATATGGTTCACGTCTGCGATTTTCTAAGCGAATCTATTTTTGAGCAATGCTGTCCTGATAAATGAATGGTCAATACAGAATTTCAAATTTTAGATATATGAAACTTTTTTGGAAAAAATCTTCCGTTTTAGAGAGCTCGGATTAGTTAATAACCTAAATACTCATACATGCGAGCAAGCTAACACAAGAGAAGTAGAAAGCATAATCAAAACTAAGACCAATGATCTAAATGAGAATTTTAGAATTAAAGATGCACTGTCAAGGTTGGGTTTTTTGTTGATCAGGTGGGGCAGATGGTAGTATTTACTGACTGATATTTGATATGTCAAAAATCTTTCCCTTTTACCCAGAAAAAAAGTTTTTTTACTTTTATACGAAAAGTTCTCGTTTTTCAACTACCGTAATTTATTACACCTGAACAGCGGGGTTTTTTTACATAATTATTAGCAATATGATGCAAGCGCTGACACTAATGAACGGAATTTTTTCTTTTCTTAAATAATTAACATCCCGTCTTCTTTAACAAAACGTTCACCAATCAGAAAAAAGCTGATGATTTTTTCTTGATTCACAACTTTATTATTTTTAGACTTAAAATAATAATCGGTAAAAAATGTTTCGATATATCTCTAAAAGTAAAGAGTTTTGAGAAAAAAGATTTGGCTCCTATTACTTGGTGTCCATAAGCGATTAGAGCCAAGGAAAAAAACCAACCTTGACAGTGCCCAATTAATAACATTAACGAGAAGCGTCACTTTCTCCCCAAGATATATTGGATCGGTCAACTAAATGTTCTCTACAAGTCTTGTCTAAAAACATAGCATCTATTTTTTTTCTCTTTTTTCAAGACAAATTGAGTCGTGCGACCAAAAATGCCAGTATTTTTTATTTTTTAGGAAACTATGTATTAACACCAATTGGCAAGGCAAATGGCAATATTGCTGTTATGTATAAACAAGTTTTATGCTTCAGTTTTAATTAAAGAGCTCGGATTAGGTAACAACCTAAATATTCTTACATATTATCAAATTGACACTAGAAACATAGAAAGTATAATCAAAACTAATATCACTGATCCAAATAACAATTCTAAAATTAGTAACATTAACAAGAAGCATTTTAATGGCGGAGATAAAACTTGTATCAAAATGACAGGTAATTATGCTAAGAGCACAAAAGATATACCAAGCAAGGCTGTTTATTTAGATACGGAAACATTACAACGAGTTGTTAGTTATTTAATCTCAAGTTGCTTTTTCACGGTGGCAAAATATGTTTTTAGGTAAGCTATTGGAATACCTATGGGGTCTGACCCTGCGCCCCTTTTTACTAATTTATTTTCATGAAAGCAAATGGATCAATAATCTGAAGAAAAGCGACTTGATTGCAGCAAGAAAACTTTGCTTTATGTTTATGCTTATATATTTGGCAGCAATAAATTGGCCTTTATATGGCAGCAATAAATGATAATAACATCTTCTGGAAAAAAATTCAAAATATTTATCCAACTGAACTTGAACTCTTGAAAGACAATATTTGTCATAGGTCAGCAACTTTTCTTGATTTGAATATCAATATAAAAGAAAAAATGTTTCATATATCTCTTGTTGATATAAGCGATGACTTTAACTTTGAAATGGTGAAAATGCCTTTTAAATTGACCCAGGTTTCCAGGATGTGATGCAATTCCGCCTGCCTGGCAAGCTGGTGATGTGATTCCAAAGGAATCTCACTGACCTTCGTATCAGTTTTTGTTGTAATATATATTTTTTGTTCTTTCCCGTTCATCACACACTGTCTATTCCATTTTGCAGGAGGCCCGTAGCCAGCGTTTTCGGATTCAGGGTTGGCCATGGTGATACGGTTTTGCTTAAAATTGAGTTTTGCTCTCTCTAGAACCTCTGATATAGCCACTTTGAAACAGGAGTTTCCGGCACGTTAGCATTATTCAAGTCGAAGAATTTTGAAAACTGTCCCTTTTAACTATATCAATGTTGTGTTCCTATTCTGCATAGCAGTTGATTAAAGGTAACGTATGCTTCCCGAAAATATGAAAAAGTAACCTCCACTGACTTTAAGAATATAGAATATAAACATAAAAGCTATTAAATCTTCAATAAAGGACCAAAAAACTCATATTTTTTTCTGCAAATTGCCTGTTCGCTCGTCACTACAAGCACCTTGTGGAAAATATTTTTTAAAAAATAACAAAAACTCTGCGACGTCATTGCATTCAGAATCAAAGGTAACTAGATAGATAAACAGATAGATAGATAAATAGTAACTAGATTACTGAAAAAGAAGTAAATATTTACTTACTTCACAGAATGGAGACTGGAGCAAACGTTTCAAAGCAAAGTGATCTTGGTTAATGATATCCTGTATGGCGGGACAAGCTAAAAGTTTGTCGACATAGCTTTCTGCATCGCGAAAATACTGATATGCAAATTGAGCTAAAATCGAAACACAAGAAGAAAAAAGTCATATTATTCAACTCCTTCTGTACTTTGGTTTGAAAGCAAGGCTTACTATAGTTACAGGCCTAACCATTGTGCGACTGGAGGCCATGACTGGAGGCAGGAATTTTGAAAATGGGCAATGAATTAGGACTTGTTTTTCGCAAATTAGATTTTTTAATTGTTAATAATCATAGTAATATTTACTATTTATTGTGGTATAGCCAGAAGCTAATAGCTAGGAAGTTTTTACATCATGATGGCAATCAGTCAAAAAAGGAAGAACTGAATGCTGAAACCCAGTGAAACCGAGCAAAATACATACCTTGTAACATTTCGAACGAAATTCCAGAACTTTAATATGTTTTGCCTGTTTCTTTCAAGGTTTTAATTATCTGAAAACAGCCATAATACTGACAATTGAGGTGCGTTAAGGGGGTGTTTTGTATCATTCTTTTCGGTCCATCTAGCTAGCTACTCTCCTTTTTTGCCTAGTTTCAGCATCAGTCTTCAGATGCTGTTCAAAGTCATGGTATATCTTTGACCTTTTTTATCATAAATTTCTAGCCAAGTACTGCTATATAGCTACTAATCTCTACCTTCTTCCGTATTGTTTGAAATGTTGATCAACAAAATTTCCAGCGTCTAACCTAAGTTTGAATTTATTACAGGAGGTGAATTTGTATATACATAAATTTGTCAAGTCTTACTATACTGTATGTGAGACATGCCAAATATATAATCTGTGACCTCACAGCACTTTTGTTTTAAACCAAAATATACCACTGACTATACACACAATAGTAATGATATACTCAAATGTGTTTGCAAGAAGCTATTGAGCCTGTTATACTCATTAAGGACTCATTAATGCTTGTCGCACAGAAAAATTAATTATTTTGTTTAGTTTTTTTTGGTATTTTAATCCAATTAATGTCAGACAAAAAAGTTGCATGAATATACATCTGTTAGAGTATGTACAGCTACAGCTTATTATTTGTTTTTAGCACCTTTTACACATTTTTTGAACACTTTCCCACTAAAAATTTGCTCAAAAGTTTTTTTCTGGACTAATTTCAACTTGGCACACAGTTAACTACTTACTGCAAGTTGTATTTAATATTTGCTTTGTGGGAGTTTCGCTGTATCTATGATAATAAAATTTATCTACCATGTATATGTGATTTAAAAATAGTATATAGACGATTTTAAGGAATATTTTTGTTGCAGATTTTTGCAGATTTTAGCCATTTCTGCTAGAATGCTTTTCAATAAGTTAATTAAAATTTATTGCCTGTTTTACTTCAATGTCAGGAACTTTCCCAACAAGGATGTTTGGCTGTTGCAAAAGCCGCAAAATTTTTGTGTTTCGTTGGAACAAAAATATTCACAATTGCACTAATATATTTACAAAATATTCTACCCAAAAAACCTCTTTTGGAGAAAAAACTATCAAGACAAACTTTTGAATTAATACTTGATCGTAAAAAATATTCACAGCATGCAAATTTCATGTAATTTTGGTTTTTTTTAGGCAAACTTGCATTTTGTGGCATTTTAATTTTGCTGTTCCAGAAAAATATGAAATTTGCGGTATTTTGATTTTACAGTTCGATTGAAAGCAATTTAGGCATTTTAATTTTGCAGCTGTGCGAAAATAATATTTTTTTGCTGCATTTTAATTTCATGTTAATCTTGCAATATACTCTTTGAGGTATTTTGGTTTCGCAGTTTTTGTATCGCGACTAACTGCAAAACTGTGAAATTTTCATGTCACAAAATTTTCTTGCAATAAAGTCTCTCGTTTCTTCATTTTCATCTTCATTTTTCACAGTAGATGCACTTTGAAAATTATGCCGGAGAAAACTTTTGTGAAAAGGCCAAAAAACTTTAAAGTCGCAAAACTTTCTACCTGCGAAAGTTTCTGACATTAAAGTACACAAAAGATCTTGACATGATAATTTATAATAACAATTATAATAAAAGTATTTAATTTTCCCCCCTTACAGTATTCTAAAATAAATTGACATGAAGTATTTTCAAAGAAATAAGAGACAATAAAGCTTTGCAAAATAAATATGATTTTGATAAAAAAAACTCCCCAATCTCAGTTTCCATAGAAGAAGAAGCAAAAGATCTCAACAATTATTTACACTATCTCCCCCACAGTAATTTATTCTATCAAAAATACAAAAAGAAGTTGATTGCAAGTTTAATTTTTGTTGTTAAAAAAGGTAGACAATACCTTCATTTGAACTTCTGGCAAACCCAAAGTGTATATATAACTATGTTACTATTTCTATATATCGTAGAACTGTAACTTTGAAATTGTTGATGAGAGTTATTTTTGAGCTGGATTTGCTTCATTGTTTGAGTGAACAAAATGAAAATGATATTAATTAAGGAAGCATACACTTCTGGAAAGCAATTTATATTACAACAAACTTTGGAAACTTGAAGCTGAAAACACTTCAGCCGCTAAAGTAATTTTTCAGCTACTGTTTTGTCAAAAAACACAAAACCTCAGAAATTATTGCACAAATATATGCAGCAAGTATTAGCTTTGCACGAATACTGACGGAGAGCAAAGCTGTTGTTACTTTACTATGCAAAATTCATTATCGTAACAGAATTTTATTAGAAACTGGACAATGTGATTCCTGCCTCTGCCAGATTGTGATGGAACGACTACATGAAAGTCAGTCCTACTCAACATCTCTCAGGGGGCAGAGGAGCAAGAAAAGAATCTTGACCACAGATCTTGTTAAAGACTGCCATACTTTCCAAGCTAGTAAAAGCTACGTCACAACCAAGGACTCACTGGCTGGATAGCTACCTATTGCTCTAAAACAACAATTTCCCAGGTTTTGAGCACTTTCATACTGAGCTCTTGTTGTACTGAAGAGAATATAGTTGACACCACAATAAAAATAAAAAAAAGTTGATAAGAGCAACAAATTAATCTGCCTTGTCTGCACTCCACAATCCTATAAACAAACTGTAACTAGCCCAACTTTCATATAATGAATCTACAGCTATTATACCAAAAAATTACATCAGAATATTGAAAATATTTTAGTTAAATTTATATTACATTAATTAAGTTATTTACAAACCCATTATCAATGTTTTTTTCAATACATAGACATCACCTCTCACTAGCGGCCATTTTGCTAAAGTGAAATTTACAGAAATTACCGCCTCCATTGACGGCCTACAGTCGCACGATGGTTAGGCCTGTAGCTATAGTAAGCCTTTTTTGAAAGTATTAACCATGTGACATCTACTACTTTCTACCTTCTTCTACTTAGGCATAGACTTTGCCTCTATAAAGATTGTGATTCATCGTTTTCATCATCATCTTTTTAGCGGCTATTGCACGCCCAAACATCGTTATTGGCTTGTTTGTAATGATGCTGTTACTTTTTCTTCTTACTGGCTTGTCATAATTCAAGCACAGCCCATCTTTCTAAGATGTGATACGCAATTATCCATTGATTGTCTCGCCTTTTCATTGAGGCATTTAATGGCCACTGGATAAATCAGTTCATTACAAGATCTTTCTCTTAAACTTGCCTGGATGGTATCCTTTGCGAAGTTATGATGTTATGATCCTGTAAAGGAAACAAATTTTATGAATCTGCCTCTTTACTTCTAACGTTTGTTATAATGATCGTGGCGAGAGTAATATATTACCTTAATGACTTTTTTCAAGGAATCCAAAAGTTGTTCCTTTTTTTCATTGCCCAAACCCCCCTGCTGTGTAGGCTTCATCAGGCTAATGTCTGGCATTAAAACATTTTGATACAGGCAACGATAAATCGACGTCTCGTCAGTATCGTCGGTTTCAATGAACACTATGGGTGAACAATACAATGTTACTATGGGTGAACAAAACAATAAAAATGTTATTTTAGGTTAGAGTATATCTGAGATATGATTCAAAATTTGCTGTTCTCACCAATAAAGTAACCAATGCAAGGACGTACAGCGGTTTTCCGTTTGCTCGAATCCATTGTCATGCCACTTATACAGCTAGAGAAGATTTCTACGCCTCCCAGTTTTCTGATTGCATTACCAACCCCATGCTAAATTAGGTCAACTTTTTCACCACTGCTTTGCTCAATAGCATTTCCACTCCATAGCAGCCTGCACGCCATTACGGAATTTTTATTGTTGATCTAAATTTAATTATTTCAGTATCCACCCGCCAAATAAAGTTTCAATTTTTGGAAATAAATTTCGAACGAAATAAACTTACCAGGGCCAAAAGATGGCATCTTAGCAATCCTTCAATTTTTTGGGCGTAAATCCTTTGGCTGGTTGATGTGTGCGAGAAGCCATAGTAATTTGTTTTTTTTGTAACAAAAAATAATTGAATTATTTTTTTCTTGTTCTGTGATTCAGCTCTGTATTTTAATATCTGATAATAATTTTTTTTCTCCAAACAAGAACATATTTTTTGTGAACGATTGTCAGCATATACATATCATCATTTATATACATATTGACTTTAATTTAAACTATGATCTGTCTGCACAATTCCCTATCAACATCACTGAAATTTAGACACAATTTAACGTCTTTTCGAAAGTTCAGCAGCTCTTTCAACAAGGCCTCAGCTTGGGCTAAAACTTTATGTATTACTCAAACTAAAGCAGGAAAAAAACAATCCTCTCAATAGCACTTGACTCTTCTGATAATTGATTCATTCCAAATAACACTACATTCTTATCAAAACGTTTAGCTGCAAACCATCACTAAAAAAACCCAGCTTTGTAAGCTATAATAAGTTAATGCGTAGAATAATTCTATAATTGCTATAATAATTTCTAAATAATTTCTGTAAAAGTTGCTATAATTATTAATAAATCTTATATATAGAATTCCTAAAGGAACACAGAAAAAATAACATGATAAACTTCCATCACACTGAACAAATCTTCCACTGAGAAATTTAGATGCTAGACTTATTACAAGATTTTGTATTTTACAAGATACTTTGGAATTATTTTTTTATAATTCCTTGTTGAAAACAGAGAAAAATCACAACACAATTATTTACTTCACGCATTTACTTCACGCTTCACCCACTTCAATTAATCACGCATTCTCATTAGCTTGTTTGTCAATTATTGCTTCTCACATCAAGCAGCCTACACTTATAATTCTACCTTAAGTGTACAAATTTTCGCGAGGATTTATTTTCGCAAGCCCAAAAAATTTATTTTCGCGAATTTCGTCTTTTAAGAATTTTCGTGAGGATTTATTTTCATGAAACATACCAGATACGGTATTAAACAAAAGTCGAAAAGGCCTGAACTGAATGAAAATTTTACAAAAGAAAGAATCCATTACACTGTGTTGCAATATAAACATACAAACATAAACAAAAATGAGGTTCTCTTATTCAATTGCAACATTCATTGACAAAAAAAAAATTTTGCGAGGATTTATTTTCGCGAATCCGCCGTTTGGAAATATTTCGCGATTTTAGGCCTAATTCGCGAAAATTTCTCCCCGCGAAAATTTGTATACTTAAGGTACTTGATTTTAATTTCACACTGGTTAACCTAAAAGAAGTAAACCTGGAGCATTTGATTTCAAACCTCAACTGTTGACCGGATAATATTCGGTAAATATCAAGGACAAACCACCTGAATAATAATAAAAATATTAATAATGTTGATAATAATAATAATAATAATAATAATAGTAAAAACAACAAAAATAATATTAAATCATCAGTATACTGTAGAACAGTCATTATAGAACATAAATTTGACTTGACAAAAAAACAAAAAATAAATTTTAAATACTTTTCCGGGAGTAGGACCCTTTGTTTGACTCCTCCCTCTACCCCCTTGCTGCCACCGAGGAGGTCTAGGTAGTTGCCCTCCTCTTGGCCCCACATTCTGAACTCCTTTAGAAACGTAAGGATGGGGCCTATTGTCCTTATGTCCTTGTTGGTGTTGTTTGTGTGTTCAAGGTCCTTGATATGGCTGCGGTTGACGTGGCTGCTGCTGTACTGCTGCTTGTACAGGTGGGGATGGCCTGGGTACCGGTTGAAGTATTTGCTGCCCTGGTGGTGCGGGTGGCTTGGGTACCAGTTGCTGTGGCGGTGCGCCACTTTGCTGCACCTGCCGTGGTGGCTGCACAGCTGACGATATTTGCTGCGCACCCATTGGCAGAGAAACAGGGAGGGCTTCTTGAGGAGGCTGTCGCCTTCTCTCATCCCTCAGAGCATGTCTCTCTGCTCTTATTTATTGCTGCGTTGTGAGCAGATCGCTGTGGTTACTAAGGATCACCATATTCATATTTATCAGAAGATTACAAATAAATCTTTCATTATTACGATCCCCAGCAAGTAAGTAAGTAAGTGTATTTCGTCACCAATAAATAAGTAAAATTACAAGTTCGTAAGAAAAGTTAAAAATTGA
>JANSTP010265760.1:0-10845 GCA_025330745.1 Cladonema radiatum | reverse complement strand
AGCCTAAAAAGGTATCAAGATTGCCCAAATCTAATAAATTACATTTAATTTCATAATTTTTTATCAATTTCAAAAAAAAAAAGAAAAATTAAAAATGTTTTTTGGAAAAAAATTTTTTTTGTTCCGGGACCGAATCATGCCCTTTAGTGATGACGTCATCATATTTTGGAAAAAAATCTTTTCGCTAAATTAACGGCAGATAAATTTTGCTAAAAGCCTCATAAGTTTTTTGCCTTTCCATTTGTACTTTTGAAGCTATTGAAACTTTTCTCTCAAGGGGGTGTTTTTGCCCCCCCCAATCACTTCTAATAAAACCTTTTTGAGTTTTTTGTCGCAGTAATAAAATTGTGTCCATTGTATGCTGTAAAGAATGACATTTTACAGAGCATGTTGTAACATGTCATTCTTTTCTCTATTTTTAGTTATTATTTTTTAATTTGCATTCTACGAATGCCTCGAAATTTTTAGACTTTTTCTGCAACCATGTTTAAAATTATTTTGAAAAAACAGGAATTTCTCCCCCTGACCTCCTCTTCTTTTGTCAATATTTCAAATTCAATTTTTGTTTTTAAATAAGGATTCCAGGTAAATATAATGAACATGAGTGCAGAATGTTAAAAATAGTGTTTATATTATATACTATATATGATAAAATTTTTATGTCGTCATTTATATAAAAACTATTACCTAATTAATGTAATTTGATATAGCCATCTTCGAACCTCGTAAGGCTCGGAAAAGAGAAAATTTTTATATTTGATATTGTACTTTGAATTGTGGGATAGTATTTCCCTCTGTTGACAAGGATTATGGGAATATTTCCATTGTTTGTGTTTTCAAGTGAATAAAAAAGAAATTTGATATGTTGTGTTGATATGAAGCAATTTTGTTTTTTTAATCTCTACGTCATTTAACTTATTCTTATAGTATTATGGTTTAGAAAAGCTCCGCTGGTGTAGCCGCTCTTACAATATTTATCTTTCCTGACAGTGGCATCCTTGCAAAGTGTGATGACAAAATAAGTTAACTTGAGTGTCAGTCTATTTTTTGAGGACCCTTCGACGCCATGGCCATGCTACTTTTGTCAATACATTATTGAAAAACATGCAAAGTCAAAAACAATAATTTCCTGTTAAATTAGCTGTAATCAATCAGATTATGATGACCAGATGACCAAGTGATGACCTGCGAGGTGTTCAGGTAGATCTTTCAAACGCCTTAAAGTTTGAGCCTACGTTCAGTGGTTAGAAGTAGCAACCCAGTCCTGAGTCTGGTAAAAGTGATATATTAGGATTTAGTTAAGTGTTAAAGTTTTCTTTTTCTTTTATCAGTTTGCAAAAAAAAAAAAGAAGCATAAGTTCTAAAATGAAAAAGTGAGTTTTTTTTTTCCTTCTTCTACAAGCTTATTGGAGTGATGATAGACAACAGTTTGCCGGGTTGGTTGAAAAAACGTCTTTTTATGAAAGTCCAAGTCCGTTGGAGACGAAATTATCCACACTGCCATTATGGAAACGCCCTTCTTTTGCAAGTACACTAAGCCGCTTGCTTAGTATACGAAGAATAGTAGTTGTAGAAAATCTAGTAGCAGGATGGCCTACTATCTATACTGCGAGCATATCATAGCAGGCCATGTTACAGCAATGTCATGGAAGAGCTGATTTTAAATTTTTATTTCATGTTATGATTTTTTATCCTTTCAAAAGATCATGAAATCCACTTTGGGGAAAATTTCCGGTCTGGTTATTTTAGTCAAAGACCAGCTAGACACTTGATTTGGAATTAAAATACATCAATTAAAAATGAACATACGTAACCCCCCGTCTTAAAATAACGTGTGGCTTTACTTTTCGATTCAGCATTAATTCACCATTTTCATTAATATTGGATGTTCTCAAATTGTTTCAGTCGTATGCTTTGCACCATGTGCTCGGAAGGTACTGTATATGAAAACATGGACCATAGACGTATAAATTCAACTTTTTCCTTTAGGGTTTTATTCTATCTTCATTCAAATCACACATGGAAAGAAAGCATTAGGACAACTTTCAGTTAAAGATATTGTTAAAAATGTGTTTAAAAATGTTGTTCAGCCACACCTTTTTGTCTGCTCGGACATTAGCTGGACCTTTGTCTAGTTGAGTCCAATATTGCTAGCCCAGTTTTATTTTTTAGGAATTTTCCTTCCCATTAAAAATTAAAAGACTCGAGTACCTCGGTTAAAACTACCCAAATGAGTAGGTGAACATACCAGATATTTTCGCTTGAGTTATCTTGGCACCGACGGTAATATCACTTTTTGGGTTTCTTTACGAAATAGTAACAATACCGTAAATCCTCGGTTAAGCGCCGCGGCGCTTATTCAAAACTAAATTTTTTTAGTGCAGTGCTTAATCGAGGGCGGCGCTTATTCAAAAACAGTTTTTGGACAAATTCAAGTGCCTCGAATAATGTAAATATATAGTGAAATTGGGTTGGTTGTGCCAGGAAAATCCATCTTGCTGATATTCTTCATGGTGAATTAGAAAAGAAAAAAAATGGTACAGCCGTTTTAACTCAACCATATAGTGACTGATAAGAAAAGATGACCATATATTGCTTTTGGTGTGTGTTTTCTTATAAAACCCCCTATAATTGTGAAATATCTCTAATAAGCGCCGTATTTCAAGTTTTAGGTGCGGCGCTTATTCAAAAGTAAGTTTAAAAAATGCGGCGCTTATTCGAGAGCGGTGCTTAATCGAGGATTTGCGGTACTTATAAATTGGTGACCACAATTTCGAAGCTATTTCACACGAAACCTAGCCTTTAGGGTTGAGTCAAAATACAAAACACTCTAAAAAAATAAATTCTTTTCAAAATTTTCTCAACAATACCATGCATCTTCTAATACTAAATTAACCTTAAGGGCATAAATCTTTGCGATCATAAAATGTTGCGGAACAAATTTTTGTGGAACTTATTTTTGCGATTTTGGACCGAAGTCGCAAAATTTAATTCCGCAAAACACTCCTGAGGCTAGCCATTCGTAAAATCAAATTCCGCAAAACTAAATATACATACATCAACTTTTTTTTTCAAAGATTTGCATAAAGAAAAAAATCTTCAAAATACTGAAACCGCAAAAATTAGTTCCGCAAATTTCTCGTATAAAGACTGATTCGCAAATATTAATTCCGCAATTTACAGTTTTTTTGAGTCGTCAATCGCAAAAATTGGTTCCGCAATTTTTTCTGATCGCAAAAAATAATGCCCTTAAGGTATCAGTGATCAGTAATAGTTGTAGTAGTAGTTACCACTGAAAAGTATTTTACCTGGGTTATTTCTTTCTACTATTTATCCTTAATGAAAAGCTCTTGATTTTTGAAGCTTGGTTTTTTAAACAGTCCTTAAAACAATCCTCGCCAACTACCCTTCAGCCAAGTCTTTTTGATGGGAGGAAGCATGAGCCGTGAAGAGAAGAACAGGGCGTCAAAACTCGGCTATTCCACCATTCGTCAGAAGCATGACCACTTTAGTAAAGCCAAGACCACTCCAAAATTTGTCAAAGATAAAGACTTTTTGTGATCCTAACTTTTGTTGTCAGTGTGACAAAATTATAGCGTCAAATTTTCTTTTACCATACTTAAGCCACAATTACTTTGGTCTCAAAAATCCGGGGTTATATTTGTTGTTGTCACGGTACAACAGATACATTGTATTTAGGGTCAACATTCATTGGCAAGATAATTCCACATTATATTAACAAAATTTAGTGTTGAAAAGAGTTCTAAAAATTTTGTGGCTAAATTGTTTTTTCAATTATTCCTATTTCACTGAAGGCCTCTAACTTTAGTTGAAAAAAAATTAGGCATCCTGGAGTTAAAGAACAAAAACTAGCCGACGAGAACCAACACAATCTTTCACTAAGCTCACCCCCAGCTTATATCCTCGTTTAAAGTGAGTTTTATCATAAAGATTCAAACACTTTGAAAAGCATAACGCTGTTCTTTTCATTATAAAGAATGAAGAACAGGATTTTTGATACAAGATACCTTCTCGATTTTTCCTCTAAATATGCATTTTAACTCCATTCAATAAAATGTTATTCTTCCAGTTTTGACTCTAAGCCAAGCTTAATATGGTTACTGTAGTTAGTGTTTATAGGCACCCCTGTCTC
This sequence comes from Cladonema radiatum, assembly GCA_025330745.1. NCBI lineage: Eukaryota > Metazoa > Cnidaria > Hydrozoa > Anthoathecata > Cladonematidae > Cladonema > Cladonema radiatum. The sequence goes on along the minus strand of JANSTP010265760.1, from coordinate 6,692 downwards.
ACAGGCCTGGTGCAATACCCAAAAGTCGCCGAGCTAAATAAATTTTGACCGAGCTGTTGAGAATTGGCCAAATTTATACTGAGCCCACTTATCAGGTAAATTGAGGAAACCTTTTCAGTGGGCTATTTTGATTTTGCATGCCAATTTCAACCGGGCTGGCCAAAATTCCAAAATACACCGGGCCCATTACTGTCCAGGGTTTCACCGGACTGACAAATCAGGAATGTTAATAGTAAGCCTTGAACAAAGCCAAACAAAATATACTTTAAAAAATTGATATTGATGAAAACGTCCCAAATCAATTGATTAGAATGTCTTCGTCAGATCAATTAAAAAACAAGACAAAACGAAAGTCTAAAGATTCAAATCTGATGACTGGATTAGTATTGAGCATGACCACAAAAACATGAAAAATCTTAGATCTCACTATCTAAATCTTCCTTTCTTAGAGATCAAATCATAAGATGGGAATTTTTAGAAGTTTGTTTTTATTGCTTAATTTAAAATTCAAGTCTGAGGAACGTTTTTAGATGGATTTATCTTTTTGAAACACCGAATTATGAATAACAAACTCTACACGTTCTGAGAAAAAAAAAATTGCTTTGGCTTTGTCATCTTTAATTTGACATTTTCTAACAGTATGAACGTTACTTCAAAAGAGAATTTGAAGGAGGGTACTTTTTTGTTGGAGATTGAATTAACCTTCAACTAATGAACTCAAAAGCTTTCATTCAAATTAATTTAAAGTAAGTGGACTACCTAATATTTCTCGACAACAGAGGCCACAAAAAGAGCTTTGTAAATGGCTTACTAGTTTCCCAATCATAAGGTGGACATACACTACAGAATATATTCTCTAATAAATTAGTCGTCTTGTATTACTAATATATTACTAATATATTCGATGACAATAAAGATTAATTTTCAAAAAAGCGCACTTTTTCATTTTGCATAAGTAGATATTGTAAAAGTAAATGGGTTTTTTTCGGTAACTTTTGGTTATTTGTTCATCAAATCAAATTTTACCACACAAAATAAACATCAACTGAGAATAAAAAAAAACTGAAAGAAAGAATAAATCCGGCAAAAAAGCTTTTTTTTGGAAGAAAGATTCTTTACAACAACATGAAAATCCTGGTCACTACTATATATTTATATTTATGAAAATATCCGAAGAATATATTGTTTTTTTTATGATGCAGCTGCTTTCTCCAAGGGTATATTGCGAGAATCTGTTTCATATAAGACAAAAGTTTCACCCTTGCTCCAATTCGGCATTCATTCACTATGGCAACCAGAAAAATTTCGGCGAAGTTCAAGGAACAATATTTTTCAAATCAAACTCAATTTGATTTGAAAAATATTGTTGACGAGATCATGAGTTCAAATTACCTTCAGCGCAGTTATTTTCATAATATATTATTTACATCGTTTTACATTACTGTAATATATTAGCAATACATGATTTCTAATACTTATTGCTGTAGTGTAAGTCCACCTATAGGTCCTGTACTATGGTGGTGCTAATATAAAACAGTAATAAAATTCCTTTAAGAAAGTCATAGTTCTGGCTTGATCTATGGATTCGATCCAGGTTAAGAATTCTGGCAATACAGAAAACACCTCCAGCAGAATAAGTTCGCATCCTACAATGAAAAGAATGAGGACCTTTCTATGATAGGACTAGGTCGTGTCAAAACTGATTGTAAATATTTTTTAAGATTGAACTACATTAAAATAGACCAAACTAAACTAATTTAAAGGCTCACAAATTTTGTAAACCTTTAGTTTGGAAACCCTTGTTGCATCATTTTGCTAAGTTATCGTAAAATTATTCTTTTAAAGAAATTAATCGAGAGCACTTGAAAACACAGTCATAGTGACAATTGCCTTTTCCTGAATCTTTTCTGGCAAATTTTAGTAAGAATTTAGTAATTTTAGTAACAATATGTCAACATATTTTTCGGTCTACTCGAAGTTTCAGATCATTTTTCTACAATTTTTGAAGACGCCTGGAGAGTACTTAGAATTAGTAAAAATATAAGAAGCGCACTGCGAACATCTTTTCCAGATCTGTACAACACATGATTTTTTTTTTTCGATGTGGAGTACCCCAAGGTTTGATCCTTGGACCACTATTGTTCTTGATTTATATTAATGATTTATTTAAGAAAACAAATATTTTAAATTTCATTATGTTTGCAGATGATACAAATGCATTCTACGCTCATACTAACCTAAAAGTACTCTTTGAAACAGTAAATAACGAACTGAAAAAAGCAAACGATTGGTTTAAATGTAATAAACTTTCCCTCAACGCAAAAAAATCAAATTTTATACTTTTTCACTCTCATAAAAAAACCGACAATTTACCATTGAAATTGCCAAGATTGGAAATTAATGAGCAAGAAATAAAAAGAGTAAGCGAGACAAAATTTCTTAGAGTTACCATTGATGAATGTCCAAGGTGGGATAAACATATCAAAACAATTGAAAATAAAATAGCAAAAAACCTAGATATAGTATACAACATGCGCTTTATTTCAGATAAACGGTCACTAAGAAACTTATACTTCGCTTTTATAAATTCATATGTAAATTATGGAACAGGGGCCTATCTACGGATTTTTTTCTGGGAGGGGGGGGGGCAGAGAGTAAGAGTAAGAGACTTGAGGATAAATAGCATGTGTCATATGGTAAGAATACTTTATTGATGAACGGGGCTGACAACACAAATTTGAAAGTAGAGTGGTCTAAATGTGTCGTCCACCATGGTTAGGCGACGAGGAAAAATTTGGAAATTAGAAGCTCTTAAACAGCTTTAAAACTTAATTTAGAAGCTGGAATTGATTGATTTTTTTCTGGATGAAAGTGTATTTTCAAAAAAAAAGAGAACTATTTCCAGTAATATAAACTACGCAGAAAAAAAGCTTTACAACAGGAATTTGCCTTCAAATTAATAGTATTTTAGTTCTGCCAATTTAGTTCAACTATGGTTCAACTTAACAAACATTTCTTGTTTTAGCCAGGTTAGTGCAACGCTCAATTAGTGTAACTTTCAAGAGGTGGTAAAGGTGTAACCATTTTTCAAAGTCGAATGTGTGTCGCATGTCGAATGCGAATATAATATCACAAGTGGAAATTTCTAAAACGCCACCCGTTTAAACGTTTCTAAAACCTTCGCTAAAATGCCTCTTTTCAAATATCCTGGTAATTAAACCATACAAGAAATAAATGAAAAAAAGCTATATGACTAGTTACCTTTTCTAAAAGGAAGCACTAAGGTTTTTTTATTAAAATTTGCTTTCTTGAAATGAATATCCAACGTTTTTTCCAGTCATTTACAGATTCCAAGTACAGAGTGTATACTGAGCTGCTGGTTTTGTTTAAAAAACTTTTTTTACTCAACGAAAAATTCCAGGAGCACGTAGCACCCTTCCACCACCTCTCCCTGTATTATTGAAGAAGTGGTGTCTTCAAATTAACTACAGTCTTTCATTTATATTTGTAGTAATTAAAATACTAGTAGTAACTTAGTAAAAAGCAAACTTGCCAGGAAAAACGTTTTTGGGCATAGCCATCCTTGCTCCCCTTTGAGAGTACGGTACTGGTATTCACTCTACTTTAAATAAACAAGCAAAAAAAAAGAAAAAAGTTGATGGAAAAAATTCTGGGGGGCAGCTGCCCTCCCCCCACCAGCCCCACTTTAGATAGGCCCCTGATGGAAATATTGTCTGGGCAAGCACCTGTAAGACAAGGCTTAAAAGGATAAACAGCACCATTAAGCAGGCTTGCCGCTTATTAGAAAATCCAAATGATTTTGAAAACACCAAATCATTAATGGAAAACATAAAAATTCTTTACACATATCGACTAAACATGTTCAAAGTGTTGCAGCTAATGTTTGACGTTTCAAAAGAAATTGCACCAAATGCAATGCAATCCCAATTCTCACGAGTAAAGCACCTATCCAACAAATTACTCACAATTAAACTTTAACATACCAAAAATGGACACTATATTAGCTCAATTTTCTTTTACTTATCGTGGCCCCTTACTCTAGCCCTTTGAAGTTAAAGAGAATGAAAGTAAGCATATTTTCAAAAATGAAATAAAGAAAATCCTCTTGTCAAAAGAGAAGATTTTTGAGTTCTTTTAATTACCGCCAATCCAAAACATCTAAAGATTTCTAAAATGTCTGAATTCTCAAACTTTAAAGTTTATTCATATTAAAAGAGCAATACTTATAATAAGGGCCTTGCGATAAGGTTTTGAGCCTTCTTGAGGTCCTGCCTTTCTATCCTCCCTTACGTTTTAATTATTGTAAATATACGCTAGCTATTATTGTAAATTTATGATGGAAAGCAAATATAATACATAATACATAGCGTAAAAGTTATCACAAACACTTGATATTTCATGAAGGAGAAATTTCATTTTGGCAGCGCAGAAAGTAATGTTCAGTATTTTCCACTTCGAGACTGCAGTCGCATAAAGGATTAAGACAATCTTGAAAATTATGGTAAAACTTATGGGGCCGAAGATGACTTAGACCCAGTCTCAATCTCGTAAGTTGTTTAATCCCTTTTGGGTCATGTATATCAAAGATTGAACTTTGAGAAGGGCGAATGTATTTTAAGATTTTGTTTTTGAAAATGGGCAAAGATGCAGAATTCCTAATCCGGATAAAGTTTGTTCCATTCACAAACCGAGAAAGCAAAAGAAGGGTTTTTAAAGCGATCAGTCCTGCAGTAAAGACCTTTGTCAGATTTGTTTCTAGTTGCATATGAAGATTGAGTTTTAGGAAGAATGTCAAAGAGGTATTTTGGGTGACCTATTTGATATTATTTTGAACAAAAGAAATACCCTCCTGGACCATCTGCAATTGTTGAGACTCTCTAAACCAAGTTCATTATAGCGTTTTACCTTAGACGAACCTTGCATAGCTCCTGATATTGTCGGACATGCTTTGTACTGCAGTTGCTCTATTTTATTACAAAAGGATTCGTGTAGAGGCATATCAAAAATTATGTCTCCATAATGTAAATGTGGACGAATAAAAGTTTTGTATATCACTAATAAGCATTTATTTGCGAGGTAAGATGGGAAAAAGTTTTTTTTATTTTTGCATCACCTCGGTATGCAAGGGTGAGCTTTTGTTCGATATGCTGATTGAAATTCAGCTTTTTGTCTAGAATCAAACCTAGGTGCTTCTGCTCTGTGCAGTCAGCAACCATTGAATTCCTTAAGTAAATGGAAGAATGATCTTCAGATGATATTTTTCTTGAAAAAATAACACCCTGGGCAGGTTTCTTTGGGTGAGGATTAAATAGCATACGCCACTGATACGCCCAATCAGATATAATATCCAAGTCGTGATTTAATAGACGAATCCCGCAATGACGTTATTTTTGTACGCTCCAGTCAAATTCGAATAGAGTGTATTATTCGTCTCGCTTTCATGTTTTCAAAATGGAAACATTGCATGTCATTGGCTGAAAGTTTAAAATAAGAACATGAAAACGAGACGAATAATACAATGCATTCGGAAAGATGAGAATGGCGTCATTGCAGCATTCGTCTATTCTGCAATAGTTTTATCTTCTACAATTGAGAATAAAGATGTTTCCTCAGCAAAAAGTTTCGCTAGGGATGTCAAACCATCTGGAAGATCATTTATATAAATCAAGAAGAGAAGGGGGCCAAGAACGGAACCCTGTGGTGCACCTGCTTCAATAGATAACCATGAAGATACCTGACCATTCAGCATTAATCTTTGTTGTCTATTAGACAGATAATCCTTTGACCAGAGAAAGAGTTTATCCGTGATACCAAACTCCTTCAACTTAAAAAGGAGACTCTCGTGCCAACTTTGTCGAATGCTTTTGAGAGGTCTAAAAAGACCCCCCTTACCTCTAAAGACTGATTGCTATCAAGAGGTGAAAGGATGGTATGCGTAATTGAAAGAAGCTGATTAATGCATGAATCATCCGGTCTAAATCCTGATTGATTAGAATTGAATAAATTATTGTAAGACCTAAAAAGTGAAACGGTAGAAAACGGGTGGGAAACGGTGTGAAACAAGTGGGAAACGGTATGAAACGGGTGGGAAACGGGTGGGAAACTGTATGAAACGAGTATGAAACGGATTGGAAACAGGTACAAAACGGGTGGGAAACGGTATGAAAATGGTGGGAAAATGGTAGGAAACGGAAACGGTATGAAACTGGCAGGAAACTGTGTGAAACGGGTGGGAAATAATATGAAACAAATGAAAAAACTGGTGTGAAACAGCTTAATCGCTTTTAAACGGGCGTGAAATAAATAAACTTCAAGAACCGATAATTCAAACTCGATCAAATATTGCCTATCTCAAGGTGTTTTAAATTAAGCCTTGGCATGTTCTAGCCTTTCTTCATCTATTTACTTATCTATTCAGGGCCGTAGACACTGGGGGGGCTGGGGGGGCGCTAGCCCCCCCACCATTTTCCACAACAACCAAATATTTTAAAATGCCATAACTTATAGCTAGTTTCATGTAAGTATCAGCAGCAGAAATTGAAGACAACGGTGCTCACTGTTTCCACGCTTTTTTGATGAGAATAGTGTTTTTGTGTCATCATAAATATTCTTACCTTTTTGAGCAAAATCATTTTATTTTATTCTTAACACATTTTTAGCACCTGTAACAA
>JANSTP010265749.1:0-10847 GCA_025330745.1 Cladonema radiatum | reverse complement strand
GCCCTACGGAGAATACAAGTTATAAAACCCGAGCGGATTTTCGACAAAAACCGAGCGGTGAACTCACTCTATGGAGAGCGGCCTTAATGCATTGCCTCTCAGCATTTTTAATAACATTAAGGGCAAACCTCAGCGCCAAAGAACCAGACTTAAATTGACTGATTACAATGACCAATCGATGGCCACAGCATCCATCTCTCTCAAAATACTTCACCTTCCACGATGAACTTTGTACATACAATAATTTAGTCTTGAAAAATAACGTTACATGCCGCTCACCCAAAACCATTAAAGCACGACCACGCTAATCTTTTTTTTGGCCAGGTATGAACATGCGATTTGTTCATGTCCTACGTGCCATAAATTCAGGAATCGTCAACCACCCACGGTGTCTCCCCCCAAAAAAAAAAAAAAATGAGAGAGGGCAATAAGAGCCATTATGAAGTGGGGGTGTTGGATATTTTTATGATTTAAGGGGGGAGTTAATATGGGTCAAGTTAATTTAAAACCCAAAGGAGGGAGGTCTAAATTTTTCTGGATAAGCTCAAATAATTGTCTTTCAAATTATTTTTCTTAATGAATTATTATCCCTTCTTCTTCCTTTTGTTGCTTTTCAACAACAGAGCTTGTTTTTATGCAACAGTGCTATCAAACGGACTCAAAAATTCAGGCAGGACAAGCTTCAAATGATGAAATAAATGCTTCTAAAAATGATCAGCTTCTATTTACATTCGAATTTCGAATAAATAACATTCATATTTTTAAATGATAATACTCGATTTCTGAAATTGATGGATTAATTCGTTTTGATTCGAAGAATTAGTTTTCGGAAAAAAGGATGAAAATGATACATTAAAAGTGATTTGAATGAAGTATATTTGTATTTTTTTTGGTTTGTCAAGTATGAAGGAATGGAAAACTCAATGGGCTTGGTTGGAAAATTTTTCCTTGGGCACTATTATTAAAATTACGATTTGAATATGTTGAACAGTTTAATCATGACTATTCTTGTATTTGTGTCGGAAAAAAAAGAAAATAAATTAAATATGAACAATACAAAAAGTTTTTTTTTGGACGAAAAAGATCTAATCCTCAAGAATCGCCATCACAAGTAGAAGAACAACCTTCTAATTCAAAGAAACGAAAAGGAAAAAGTTTAATGTGGTTTTCAAAAAAGGACACCCCTGATTGAATCGAACATGTGGAAAAATACAAACCAGGTGATGACTGACGCCAATTTACCCAAATTAAAATTAATCACATATTTATTACAAAGCATTGGAGTTACAATAATTTAAATCTTAAACAAGTTTTCATCACTCCATTTGGCATGCTGAAAACATTAGAAAAATTGCATAACTAGAAAAAATGTTACAGCTCTATCTACGTTCTGCCAGAACGAAGATGTTAGAAATGACTTGGACATATCAGCTGAAGGTTACGATAGAAGGAAGATTAATTTTGTTGTTTCTCACTAGGGAAATAAAGGAATTAAATCTTCTTATTACATTTATTGTACTGTATGCACGAAAGATAAAATCCCAAAGCTTCTCGAAAAATAGAAAGAAAAGTTGCCTGATAACGATAAGTTTAATGATTTGTTAGAGTCATGGGATAATCTCGACATTTCATATCATCTTCTAGATTGTGAAGGATGTATCCTTCCCGATGGACCTATTGCGTATCCTTCACTAAATGCTAGAAGATTCATCGTACGGCCCACTGAGCATTCAATTTCTGCACAAACAGAGCCTCCTTAAAACCGAGGAAATTCTGCTATTACGAACGTTACTAACCAACAATGAGGCAAAATGATAACTGATAAAAGTAGCTAATCAACATCAAAATCAGGAGCCACAATAACTGCTAAATATAATACAAAAGTAAAACTGATGAACGTTGGTGAAATGATTGACCTTCATATAATACTTGCTGCAGCATGTAAGGATCGCCTTGTCGTTTGGAGCAAGAAACTTTGTCTAAAGACAAATAACACTGGCGTAAAAAAACTTAGATCTAATAATGCTTAAATTGCGTTTTACAATGCGTTACCTAAGATGTTAGAGAGTATCACATCACAGCACTTTCAGGAGTAGAGGTCGATGGGTGTAAAGTTGCTCCTCCACCTAAAGTGAAATTAAATAAAGATAACATAAACGAAGCACAATCTTCTATCCTTGACTCAATATAGTCACCACAGTATGAAAAGAATCCTTTTGAATCATTACGAAGATAGAACGGGAAGTATTTCTCCATAACATATGATAGGAATCAGAAATTTGCCAATGAATTAAAAGAGGTAATGGTTAGAACTCTAAACTCCAAAAGTGACATGGCAAATGCACCCAGGTCTTTGACTAAAATCGCAGGAGGATCATTCAATGCAGACAGATTGTCTCAACATTTAATAGATGGCATCACTGATGTTAAGCCTGCAAAAAAACAGTGCGTTTCATAAAGTATCCAAAATTCTGAGCTCTACTGAGCACTCAAAGCCACCCTCTTATTTAAAACTATGTAATTTTGTGAAAAAAGGAGATTCACAAATATTTGTTGAAATGCCCGAATGGCCAACTTGTGTAATGGGGGATGGATGTTCAACCAATATTGCTGGTGATGAGAAATTAACAAAGCTTATCAGCATCCTATCAACCAATCTATGATGTGTGGTACATGCAACAGATGGATCAATTAACCACATGACTAATTCAAATACGATGAATGTCCCAGAGCTGTCTGATTTTCTGCCAGCTTACATGGCAGTCTTGCATCATGTTATGCTGAGTGGCAAAAGCAACCTCTTCTTAATGATGCACTATAAATTTTGAATATGACACCCACACATCTTATGTCCTTTTGTCCAACTAGAATGTCTTATCGAAAGTTTAATTTTTCACAGATGCATGCATTTTTAAATTGTGTCAAAGAAGATGAAAATGGAAACATTGTTGCTGAAACAAAAATCAAATCAAGTGCCTAAAAGCATCACATATTCCTGAATACAACACACTCACCTTCACAACGTCAAAAGTCGACTTGATCAAACAGCTTGGGGAATCATTGAAGAAATCAATTATTGAAAATATCATGAAAAAATATTTCAGACCAAAATCAAACCCTAGTGGAATATGCATTTGACATGAATCGAAAAATTGGTTTGGACGAGAAATGTCACTTGCTAAAAAAGTTGCACACCATCTATGGAACCACATATGAGCACAATGTTTCTTAGCCATAGGAAGAATGTAATGTCACTATCATCTACAAGCCCAAGTTGAGCTGTGATGAAAAAGAGCTTTTGATTAGTTTTCAAATCTTTGGCCAGTGTTCAATCGTGGATTTCTAATCCATGAGTTACGAGTTATGAACTGCGAGTTGCAAGTTATAGTTTACTGTGCGAGTCAACAATTTAAATCGAGAGTTACTCGTTTGACTTACGAGTTGGCAATTTAAATCACGAGTTTCATTTTCGTTTTACGAGTTGTTTTCCGACTTTTCTCGAGGATTTTTTATTATCAACAAAGCTTTGAAATCTATCTGCAGACAAAGGGAGACAAAAGATTTAATCAAGAATGGGTAAAAATGTTCGAAGCTTTAGAGCGGGCGTTTATTCGAGGGCGGTCGATTGAGATGACGTCTGTTTAAAAAGAGGAACTTGGAATAGTTTCAGAATATTTTTTGATGGAATTTAATATAGTAAGGAAAACTAAAACAAAGTGTGCTTTCTATTTATTTTGAATTGCTGAGTTTTCTTGCCTTTCTTTGATATTTTTGTCTCAACTTCTAATAGTCGCCCATTTCAAGGGCTTGAAGTGTCGGCGCTTATTTAATAATTCCACTAGGGCGGATACTTATCAAGCGGAGTGAGTTGCAGAGGTAATGAAGCCTAAAGTGATGAAGTGATTTTTCGAAGTGATGAAGCCTAAAGAACAAGTAATGACAGCGAGAAATTTCAATTTCAGCTACCCCATCCATGAGCCATTTTCAAAACCAGATTTTTCAGAATAAGCTACAATGATGTTAATTTGGAAATGAAATTGCACTGGAAATGAACTAAATTTGATACGTAGTAAATGCTTCTCAATAGAATGGTCATTTGAAATCATTTATTTGCCATTCGCTTTCGCGCCATATTTTTAACTTGTTTCATAAAAAGTTCAATGAATTATTGAAAAATCATGAAGAGAAAGGAGCGGGTGGAGGTAGAAGTGGATGCATGAATGATGGTATTAGCTTCGAATTCCCTTTGCACACAATGTCAAACAAAAAGCTCGTTCCTTATAAGGTTTAAAAACCTGCAGTTTTATTGGGTTAGGTTTTAGTCCATGTTTGCAAATCGTTATTGCTGGAAAACCGGAAATTGAGGGGTGAGATAAGATTGGACAATGAATGAATGTTCGTTTGAAAAAATTTTATCAGAACAAAAGTATTTTTTCTCTCGGAATAATCCGATATCTGAAGAATTCGGGAAATTGGACTAAGAGCTTTGGTCTATGGTCTAATCTATTTGGGACAATGCTCTCTGAAATATTTAAGTCAATATTTTATGGTTAAGTCAGGGGGATAATCCATACCCCATATTAAATAGAATCTTTATTAATGAAAATTAAATGGAGAACAAATTATTAGATGAGTTGAAACATTTTGAAAGAATGCATTCGATAATGGAACTGCGGGGACAAGCTTTACTCAAGCAACATTTTTTTGACTAAGTCAGATGATTTGATACACCCTTGATTTAGTGGACCAGTGAGACTCTGGACGGCCATTGGCCCGGTGTATATTTTACCCAAAATTAGGAAACCCAGCATATTCTTGAAAAAATGCCCGGCCTGGTTAAAAATTTTTGGTTAATAACTGGACACACAAAAAATATTCCCAATTTTTCCCCCACCGGGTTTTTCAAAAGCCCGCTCAACTTTTTACAAAATTGTCAGCCCAGTGAGTTTTGGGCACCTTACCAGGCCACTGAGACAGGGGTGTACAAATCTAACTTGTAAAATAAATGTTAAACTCAGAAAAAACAATTAACTTGTAGCTGGCAATTTGCAACTGGTAACTAAAATTCACTCTGGCAACTTGCAAATCAAGGTGTGAATCTTAAAATAAGTGGTAACTCGTAACTCGAACTTAGAACTTGTAACTCGTAATTTAAAAATTTCAACTGGTAATTTGTCTTCATAACTCGTAATTTTAAATATGCAACTCATAAAATAAATGATAACTCGCAACTCGTAAATTGTAACTCGTAACTCGTGGATTAGTAAATCACGTTCAATCAAATTTGACAGCAACATTCTGTTAACATAAAAGATGCACACTACAGGTTTCTATAACATATTCTTAACAACCATACCATCACTCATCCCAACATTTGTGAGCTAATTCGTGTTTTGATTTCTGTGGCTCAAAGCACCAGTCCACCGGAGAGATCATTCAGCAAGTTGAGCAAAATCTGTCATAAAGAAAGAAACCAAATTTTAAGTGAAAAACTGTATATTTTGAGTCAATGTCATTCAGATATTGTTGATTATGAAAAAACTATAAAAGCGTTAGAGAAATGCTAAATGAACTATAACATAATTTGTTTTTATTGAGTATTAAATTAGTATTTGTTCTTTATCACTTTTCAAAGTTTTATTCATTTGAAAATGAATCTTTTTTCATTTGCTTTTGATAATCTAAAAATAAAGTTTTGATTACAGAGTGAAGGCGCAATAAGTGTGAACCAGGCTTGATATTACTAAATGATAAAAGCAATTTGTCAAGTCGAACGTTCTGTTTTTGTTGTATTTTTAACAGTTTGTCGTGTTCTTTTATTCTATATTAATTAAGAAAGTGTATCCATCATTAAATTTACACATAATTTTCTGTATTAGTTCCTTACACTTACATTTATTTACGTTTTGGTCTTTATATTATGCTTATTTCTTTGCAAAGCTCTTTGAGCTGTTTTTTTTTTGGAAATGAAGACGTTTTTAAGTATAGCTTCAATTTGTAAAACAGCCACGAATCTTCAGTTTTAACATAATAATTTTTGTTGTTTCTCACATTGGTTTGTAGCTCATATTTTATGATAAAAGTTAATGTTTATTATTGTTTGATATTTTTTTCACCTACTAGAGTTTCAAAGACTAAATTTACACACAGTTTTCTGTATTAGTTCCTCAAACTTACATTTACGCCTGAGGTTGTTCTTTATATGCTTATTTCTTTGCAAAGCTTTGAGTCATTTTCTTAGAGGTACATTCTCACAGAATATTTTATTTTATTATTTAATAGAAAACTGGAATTTGTGCATATCCTGAAAATTTTATTCAAAAATGCGCACTGTGTGTCGAGATATAAGTATTTGATTTTTTTTTAAAAAAGAGGAAAAAACACTAAAAAGTTCATTCATTCACAAATTTAAACAAACAAAAAACGCCTGTTGTTGATAACTTTGAGAGTTCATAACTCTAAAACCAAAGGGAGTCTTTATGCGATATTTTAAGCGATGACTCAAAATATAGAACTCTATCGAATTATGCAATAACATTTTCGGCGAGAATGTACCTTCAAACTTTTTAAGCCTATCTTCAAGTTTTTAGTGGTCGCTTGTATCTTCAGTTTTAACATATACAGGACCATAGGTTTTTGTTGTTTCTTACCTTATAGCTTATAGCTCCTAATTGATGACGAAAGTTCATGTTCCAAAATTCTATAATAAAAATTCCTGAAATCATATGATTTAGAATACACGATTTCACTATGTCTGTTCTGGTCCTCATTGTACGCATAATTTCAAAAGATTACTATGGTGATTTTTTTAAAAATCAGAAGTAAATAAAAATATGAAGAAAACTGTTTCGACCTAAACAAAAAATCTTTATAAGAGTTTGATCAAGAGTTTTCGACTAGTTGACAGAAAGTTTTAATTCTTACAAAAAGTATAGGTGTAAAAATGCGGGGACTTTTTTTTATCAATTAGCTGAATAATTTCTCAAAACAAATCTGAAATCGAAATCAAAAACTTTTTCCCACATTTCTAACAAAAAAATTACTTCGCTCAATTTTTAAAAAATCTAGGTCAAAGCTCTGCTAAAAAAACAAATGTTGATCGAACAAAAAATCATACTGGTGTGGGTTTGTGACATAGTGAAATCGTGTATTAAAAGTCATGAAGAACATCAGAAACATACTGAGCTATGAAACTTAATTTGATTTTTCTTCAAATTTTATTTACAGTGAATCTGCCTTGCATAGCAGTGATATTGGTAGCGTTGATTATCATGATGGTGAAGATAGTGTTGACATGGAAAATCCTGAAACTGTTTAAGGTATGAATAATAAGAAAGTTTGATTCAGTTTTTCAACTGATATTTTCATACCTACTGTAAATGACAAAGTTAGCGCCAGGCACACTTATTTAAAGTATCGAGTCTTAGAGGGGACACTGTTTTGGTAGGGCTGTCATTTACACAGGGGTGCTTATTTAATCTTCTGGTGATGACAAGATAAATACATTGTTACATATGTATTTAAAATGAATATTTGTAACTGTTAATTGCACAAATAATAAATAGGTGATCCTTCCGATTACAGCATGACAAAATAAATGCGCCATCTTAGTTCTGGTGATGGTTATTCAGTCAGGGGCACTTATTGAACAAAATATCGTTATACCAGGATACTTATTTAGACATTGGCACTTATTAGTCAGGGGTTGCTAACTCCGTCATTTAAGCTATTTATTTGAATGCGCTACGCATACTATCTTATTTTAAGAACTGTAAAATGTAACGTAACAAAACTTTCAACGGTAATATTGCGCTTAATTAGTAAAGACCAACATTGAAAACATCAACAATGCTACCATCTGCAAATAAATTTATTTTCTAAACAAACTAAACTTTCTAAACTTTAGAATCACAATTCAGAATAAACAATTTTGTCGATGAAAACAAGAATTTCTTGAATTATTTCTTAAATTATTTTTGATACAAAAAACATTTTTCCAAAAGTCGTTGAAATTTTTGGTCAAACTCTTATAAAAAATATATCTCTTGCTCGAGTAAAAAATCATCCTTATGTGAGTTTTACTGAGATAGTTAGAAGGTGTATTAATGGACAAATTATTTTTCCCCAGCAAGTTCAAAAAGGAAAACATCTCTTCAAAAATCTCTTCTCTAACGTTCTCCGCAAACTAGAGGTTTGAGTATAAATTCAAATCTATTCACAATATAGTGAAACTTCCTAATTGTGGACTACTACCCGTCTTAGCATAAGTCTCCGTTATTCGAAGGTAGAGGCTATATAGAGGTTTTGTTTTAAGAGTTTGACCGTCACAAAGTCTCAAGAGAGGTGTCCATTATTTGGAGGTTTCCGGTATATGGGATATCCGCTATTCAAAGTTTTCACTGTATTAAGCTACAATTTTCCATTTGTAGAAAACTTTGAGAGAACAGTTGCACACACTTCAGGATCTGGTGGTAACAAATTTGATGATATTGATAGTGGTTTAATATACAAAAATCAAGATTCTCAAAGAAATTATATTAGCCTTGTGCGGCATATTGACTGTGCTTCAACCATAAAATTGGATAATTTTGAAAGTTTGGCTTATCAGTGCTTTCACTGTCGAGTTAGAAGTCAAAGCCTGGTATTGCTATGAAAACCTTATCCTTTGCGGCTTACAGATTATACCTATACCTGAATTTGAATTGTTTCAAATAACGTTTGTGCAAAAAATTAAATAACTAATAATTAATAACTGGAAAAAGCATAATGCAAAACAATGCCATGTATATATTTTACCTCAGAATCCAAGCAGAACTTGCTGACTTTCCCGCTAAAGCTTCTTCTCTCCAATTCAAACAATTTAATGTCAGATATAGATCTTATATTTACTACCATTCAGGAAGAAAGATCAATCCGAATTGTATGTTGTGGATTTATCCCTATCAAAATGCTAACGAAATATCGGCCATTCAAATGTCGGAGGAAGTTATCCATCACATTGAAATCCTAGAAGAACTAAATACTGAACAATATGGAATTAAAGGTCACTCCGAAGTATTAGATATCGTTAATGTTCCTGACGAACCCCCCTTAAACTATATGCATCTAGTTCTTGAAGGAGAACTGAAATGGAAATTAAAACTATGGATGGATACAAGAAAAGGATATTTAGCATAGGGAGAAATTCAAATCTTAAACAAAACGCTGACAAGAATCAAGTATCTCCACAACATTCACAAAAATATTTATCTTCTTACCAGCAAAACAGAGCAGAAGTTAAAAGCTTGTGAATTTCAAACCATTTTGATGCATTTACTTTTGCCTCTGATGACCTACCTTCCAAGGGAAGAGTTTTGTCATTTAGCTCTGTTATCAAGCACAACATCAATACTAAATGCAGATTCTGCAACACTGGAGCACATCGTTTTATCATATCTAATGTTGAGGGTTTATCAAAAGCCTAACTTAGTACTTTACGGTGAGGAAGCTGAATATTACACGTGTCGTACGTTGGCACATTTACCATGGCAACGATATCTTCACGGTTCTTGGCTTGTCCTCTTGTCTAACTTTGTCTTTGAAGGATTTATCGCAACATTGAAGTATCAATACCACAGAAGCTCAGGAGTCATCACACAAATGGTTTGGATCATAAGCACCTGCCAAAATATCTTGACGATTCTTCATAATATCAGGACTCATCGAACCAGTGTCAGACAAAAAATTATGAGAGCTTCGAAACATTTGATTGATGGCGACCAATCCTTCATTGGTAAAAGTTCCAACAAACCACCATGTAATATCGACCTGCCCGAATCGGAAAAGTTTGTTCGATATTCAGAATGACTGCTGGCTAATAACATGGTCTTCTCCAGTAAATACTATAAAAGAAAAAAATAGCAGGGGTTATCAAATTTACTTCGCAATTGAGGAATCAGTTGGTTTCTGTGAAATTTTAACTTTTTCAGAAGACAAGAATAACCGACAAGTTGCAAAGGTATTCAAACCAGTTGAGAGTAAGATGTTTGAAGATTTTGACGCAAATTAGATGGAGATATCAATTACTGGATAGAACAGGGGAATTTAGGTCGTGAATTTGTTTATGCATAAGCTACGGACGAAATCTTCGAAATACCTGCTGAAAACATTGTCAGATATATTATAATTGTACCACAAAAGCTTAACTAATTCTACGCCTCTATTGTTTTGCAAAGTTATCAACTTGACGAGCGCTTTTTATATGTTAATACTTTGTATGTTAAATGAAATTAAATATAGAATATAAAATATAAAATACAGGATATAGAAAATATAGCAGTTTATTTTAGTGAGCCATTTTTGAAACTGCACGACTGCCGTCTTTAAAGAACATGAAATTTGACTTTCGATTTACAGGTGTTTTTTTATAAGAACCTTGCCTTTTTTTAGAAAAATAATACGTAATAGAAAAATGTCCTACTTTGATACGAAAACTGCTTAGCAGTTGCTTAACATTCGGATCAATGTTTTCAGCTACTGTAACTCTGATACCTTGGTTTTTAAAGAGAAAGTTATCAAAGTGTTAATGAATGGATATTGGTCATCCTCTTTTCAATAATTATGAACTGAAGTTTCTTATGCAAGCCATCTTCAGTAGAGTATTTACTTTTTTTATTCTGCATAAAAAAGTTGTTTAAAAGTTAATTTTCCATAGTAATAGAGTTACTTAGTAAAATCCCAATGTTTAGTACTGTTGTTTATAAAACGGTTGCCTATAAAAACTGTGTATAACATCTTCTCCGTATAAAATCAGAAGCTTTTTTTTTTTTTTTTTTTTTTTTGGGGGGGGGGGCCAAAGAAAATTTGTC
>JANSTP010265738.1:0-10847 GCA_025330745.1 Cladonema radiatum | reverse complement strand
ATTGTTAAGGAATTGACTAGGATGATCAAAAAAGCTAATATCAGCCCCAACGTGTGCACAAATGGTTTGAATTTTATTGGGCATACATCTGCTAATGAGAGAAAATCACTATCTGTCAGTAATGATGATATATTGAAGTCTTCATCCATTGTGTTTGTTGAAAACCAAATCTTTTGAAATTTTCAGATAATAAGGAGATATAGGTGCATTTCTATAAATTTACTAAACAAAACAAAAAATTTGATCCAGTGTAGCATTACTAGAAAAACACTTTTTTTATAGGAAACCAGTTTATAAGCAATTAGTCCTTGACGTATAAAAAATAAGCAACTTAAGGGCTATATCTCTCGCAAAAAAGCAATTTCAAATCTTTTACTAAAATTTATAATTTTAAAAAGGCATTTTGGCGGGAGTTTGTTGAATTGGCATCTATCATTACTCGAATAGCTTTAGGTTTGCATTCCAGACTCTTTTTCTTTTCAATTTTTGGTTGAATCAACATAAGAATGCAAAAGCTGGAAATCATTCTTGCATTACTAAATATTTGCTGAGCTAGCACTAAGTAACTTTGAAGTCTGAAATTCCTAAAAATATAAACAGCTCTGAGGCCTGACCCTTATAGACCCTTATAAGTAATGTCTGGTGTAAAAATGAAGTCTTTTAATCGTAAGCAAAAACATCCAAACTTTTCCATTTCAGCTTTTGAAGTCATCAATATGTATTAATCAGTATTCATGCATGGGATGTATAACAAAATCTCGCTATTAATTCTTTTGTAAAATAAAAATACAATTTAAAGTATTTGACCAATCTCCAAGTTAGTATACGTCCTTGGTTCTTCAATATCGCAAGCAAGCATACAAAATCTAAATGCAAGCATTATCTTAGACTAAGAATCAATAAATATTACGTATGAGTGAGTGATTTTGAAAAATGCTTCACTCAGGTGTATATTAGCATATTATTGTTATCATATTAACTACATATTGTTTTATAAATATCATAATTATTGTAGACAGAAAACTTAGTTGGATATTATAAGCAATAATGCTGCAGACGTGGTGCTACCAACTAAAAATTAGCTACTAATTCTATGACATAACCTCGTGTTGTCGCTGCATGGAGCTAGCCTCTGCTAAGTATATTAGGATTATAAAAAAACAAACACAATTTCATTGTGACACAAAATTGTTACAAGAAATAACGAGAAATTGTAACAATCTTTAAGCTTTTTTCCAGTTACATTAAAAAATCTTTTATCCACTCATCAGGTAGCTAAGCCCAAATTTCGAAATAGTTTATTCACAAGGAATTTTTGAATACCTCATCATGATATCAATGTTCATGGGCTTCAGTGCTCAATAATACTGGGTTAGATAAAAAGGTTGTGGTTAAAATCTATAGCCTTAAAACGTCTTTTTGAAAAAAATGTTCCCATGTATTTCTTTGAAATTGGGGGCAGTGCTTTACGTGAAGCCTATTTCATTTGTCACGGAAACAACTTAATTAATCACGTGGTTTTTTATCATTGGACATGTTGTAAAATAAATGTATAGGAAAGTATGTCTGTGAAAATGTCATCGAAGTATTTGTGGGTACACTATCATGAAAAAAGAAGGTTTACACTTTTCTCTCTCACACAAATCTACATAAAATATTTTAAAAGCATGTATTAGACCTGTTGACCATAATCTCTGTCTTTCCGATGACCTTTTTGTTCAATCCGCTGAAAACCACTTTCAATTATGCTTCCCAGTAAAGCTTAAAAAAATTTTGATTTCACGATGAGATTTGAAATCTTTAGAAATATTTAATTGAAATTAACTTGAATGCAAATTGAAATTAATTGAATGCTTTTATCAAGACACAAATACACAAATACACAGGTACGAATACGCTGATGTGTGTGGAGTTGTCAGGTTGAATATATCACTGAGCTCCAACGAAATTAATCATATATTATAACTATTAAAAGAAATTAGAAACAACAAAAACTGGCAATATATATCACCGTTCGTCTGCATTTTAATATCCATGGCTAAATAAATAACCTTGCACATTGCAAAATAAATTACGTCGAAACCTTATGTGTAAAAAAAAATGTTTGATGAACTGTACACAAATTAGAAGTAGAAACGTAAGACTTGATATCTAAAATGCTCATTTTTTTTGACAAGATGCAACTACTCTACTCTAAAGTACTTAGACAAAATTGTCTTCTCGAAATCTTTGAATCTTGACGTTCGATTTATATGAATTCGAACGAATAATCATGTAAATCGAACGAGTTCTTCGACCTCTTTACAATTCGAATCAAATCATGTCAACTGTGCTTGACTTTCACCCGAGTTTTTACTTTCTGTGACCTCGTTCACATGATAAATTTCAAGTTACTTAAGTTATGTAAGTTATAAGTTTTCCAATGAACACATACTGAGTAATAGCTCAGACACAATCTTAGACAATGTTTTCCGATCAATTAAAAAGAAAGTGACCTTTCTTTACTGTCACACTTTTTCAAGCATAACGCTTTTTGCTAATTACTAAGCTTGGAAGAAATATAATGAAAATTAAATAACTCTAATATCCAATCAGCATGAAGTATTGTAAAAAAGAAGCCAATCATTATGGAGTTTTGAAAGTAAAAAACCAATCACGTTTGAGAGTAAAGTAAGTGTTTAAACGGAAATGAAGAAAGAGCGAATTAAAATAATGAAAAGCAGTGGTTTGAATTAATGAAAAAGGCTAAAACATAAAGTAATAGAGATAAGTAATGAAAGATTTGTGAAAAAAAAGGATTGCTTGAAAACTAAAAGTTTCAAGAAAAAGTAAATTACCACACCAAAACCCCACCCTTTCAACTGTTCCTATGGACGTGACGTTTTGTCACGAAATTTTAAATCAACTGATATATTATGAGACTAGTATGTTTATCTTGAGTATGTTTATCTTGAGACTACTTAAACAGTCAGACAACTTAATCCTATTCAGGCCGGGCTTTTGAGGGGCTCACCAAAGCCAGGGAGTAGCTTTTTTCAACACCCTCCTCTCCCCTGTTAGAACTCAGGAACTACATGCCTAATTGCCATGAAACTTTCAGGGATAAAAGTATGTCATCATATTAGGTATTTGGTACCATGACCATATTTATGACGTCACCATACTTTTTCCGTGTATCGCGACCCTAAATTTACCTATTTTCACACACTTTGTGATAATTCTGTTTCTCATTGTCAATATAAGGTGAAATTTTGCAGTTCTACATCATTATAGTCTCTTTTTCAGATAAAATAATCAAAATTTGAAAAAAAAATTTTTGGGTGGGTCCCATTCCACTTGGGTCCCGGGACAAGACTCCTGAAAAACGTTTTTTCCAAAACAATTTATATATGGCAATCTGGCCACAATAAATTTTTAAAAAACTCATAAAGTTTCATGAAAAAAGGATTTGTCGTTTATGAGTTATTTTAGGAAAACTACAGGGGTGGGGAGTGAAATATGGCTGGAGCACTCGAGTTAGAAAACTCGAGTTTTCAGGTGAGAAAACCTAAGTTTCTAGAAAACTCGAGTTTTCTCGATTAAATGTGCAAAATGGCTTCCATATATCTATTTGATTCAAAAAGTGAAACACGTTCCTGCTTGTATTCAAATACAAAGAAAAGAGAACTTATTTCAGAGAACAAGTAAAATGGAAACTTTCTCTTTGTCTGGTGATAAAATAATACTGCTTCCCTCATTGTATTTTATTTATAAACCACAGACACCAAGTTTTTAAAAAAATGATGTGACCTCTTTTTATTTTAGAAAAGTAGTTTTCTTAGAGCAAGGACTGTATACACTATTCTTTTAAGCTGATATACTGATAGTTTCCGAAACGCCCTCTTCGGTACACTGTCTGTTAGCCCCTAGTTTTCTGTTTTCAACACAGTTTTATTTGTCGAGTTTTCATTTGCTAGCTTTTTCTGACAATATGGGGAATTTTGGGGAAAGCAAGTAGAAACTTCCCTGATATTCCTTCTACCTCTCTTACTGCCTAATCAAGTTATCCTACAGATATCTGTCGCAAGAAATTCAAATTACTTGCCATAGTGCTGACTAATAAAACAAATCTTACACAACTGAAAGTCCCTTTTATATACCAATTCTAACGCTATCATTTTGCCAGGTTGTTGACCCATAAGCATTATCGTCGTGTGAAACTTACTCAAATATATTAGAAATATAGACAAGTTTCTGTAACCAAAACTTGTTTGAAATTAAGTCTAGTTTTATAAATAAGATAAAAAGGAAGGAAGAAAGAAGTGAATAGAAATGAAAATATTTAATAATAATAATTTGTAAAACTTTCCATGTATGGAATTACCTACGTTTATCGAGGTGATGACGCTTGTGGGTGGGAACGTAATATTTTTCCCCTTCTTACGAAATATAACCATGTTTTCAATGTCTCAGCAAATAAGAAATATTTACTCTATTGATCATAATATGCAGTTTTATATCAACACCATGGTACACACCATGTTACCTCAACACCAAGGTACACACTATGTTATATTAACACCAAGGTACACACCATGTTACGTAAACACCAAGGTACACACCATGTTATCCCAACACCAAAGTACACACCACGTTACCTCAACACCAAGGTACACACCACGTTACCTCAACACCAAGGTACACACCACGTTATCTCAACACCAAGGTACAAGCGATGTTATCTCACGCTAAGGTAAAAACTATTTTATACCTCCATGTTTCACACCCAGTGTGGGTACCGATTCTCAACGAGTGAATAAAATTTGGAAGGCGGCACACCGGGTAAGGAAATTTGTTATTATTATTCACCAGTCAGGGGTGTAGCCAGAGGAGAGCAAAGGGAGCAACTGCTCCCCTATCAAAAACGTTATAGATATTACTTTTGCAACAATTATATTGCCATATATTTCGAAGTAAATCATTATTTCTTTGCGTCTATCAGTAGGTGGACTAACAGTTAACTTTTCTCTAAGATTTGTTATCACAATATCTTTTTACCCGAATGATAAACTAGCCGAACTAGACTAGATCTACAACCGTGGTCAAAAATATTGGACCAATTTCGAGCTTTTTCAGTATAACTCTAAAAATATTGGACCAATTTCGAGCTTTTTCAGTATAACTCTACACCACAAGCGATAGTAGAGAGGAGATATTTTTACTTCGCTAGACAGCAATTTATCTATATGAGCCTTGGGCCTTGGGTGAATGGGTGAATGGGTGAAAACCACCCAGCTTCGTTCTCGGCTGTTTTTGTAGCCCTTTAAGGTGGCTACAAAGGGGAATCACCGAAATTCCCCTTCTGCGATTTCGTTACTGAAAAATGGCATGACAAGTGGAAAGTCAAAATCTGAAAACTGCTCAGTTTTCCTCTGAATGGCAAATATTTTTGTCCACGATTGTAGCATTATTCCCGTACGGCAATTATGCGATGCTTTTGGTCAGTGGATTCCTTATTTCCAAGTTTATGGACGATTATGAACCGAAGGGCAAAAATTCGATTACTAGAATGCCGATATATTTACACCCAGAGGAGCAGCTCAGACTTATTGACACACAAACAGGTGAGCACGATATCATTTTTTGACGCCCGGGGGAGCGTACGCTATCAAGTATTGATGTTTTTTTGGAAATTCTCGGTCAAACTCTCTTCTCCCCTCGGACGTAAAGAATGCACTCCATCTGGAAGTTTGTATGACTATGTCCGTACGCTGTCAGATTCATGCTTCCAGGTTTTTAGACACAAACAGTATCAGAAAGTCAGAAAGTGTGAAGTGATGAGGAAAGTTCATCAAAAATTTGTAGTTTCTTAAAGGTAAGAGCTCTTGAAAAATTAACTTTAAAGTTTAAAGATATGGAAAGCAGATATTACAAAGATCCGACAAACTTGAAAGTGTTATTTTTAAAGTAGCATTTTGGTGATGTAGGTAGCTAGGGTATCATATTTGGCCATATACATATACATACATATGGCCATATACATATTTGGCATGACAGCATGATGCTAGCTAAAGCAAACCAAACTAAACTCTGAACTTTCAGAAGTTACTCTCTCAGCCAGACTGTTAGCTAAAACATCTGTAGAGGGGTGTTGTTTTTTTATGGTATCAGTATAAACTTAGCTTAGGATTTCCAGAAAGTTTTATATAGCTATAGCATTTTGGTCTTTATTTTCTATTTTTATTTGTAGTAGCTAGCTTTATGAATTCAAAATGTAGGTAGCTTTAAACATGTTTTATTCAGTCATCATTTTGGGCTGCGGCAGTGCTGCATGTAATCTAATATAATCTTTTCCTTATTTCACTCTCTGCCTCAGAGTTTTTCGGATTCTTAAAGTGAAGAAGATGCATCATACCGGTTAGTAAACTTTTTTTGCCTAAGGTGAAAAGTGCAGGCACTACCGGTTTAAATTAAAAGTACATCCACTTTAATTTTTTGAGTGCCTGGACTCAAAAATATGAATGCAGATGAAGCTATATAAGAAAATGAAAAATTCCTAATGGAGATGAGGATGCAAAATAAAGGCTTAGCTATAAATTACTTAATCGCAGCTAATAAAAAGCTTAGTAAGTAATATATTTTATATCTTTTGTACTTTAGATCAGGGCCACAAATAAATTATAAAGAATCAATTGAACTGGAACTATTCATCACTCAGAATATAATTGGCGACGAGGAGAACATTTTCACCAATAAGAGAAATTGCTGAGCAAAATAGCCAAGAACTTATGTAAGGCTTTAGATATTCTTAATTCTTTTACTTACAGTAGTATATTTCTATTCAAATTTCTGTAGGAGATCTTGTGAAGTGAAATTGATGGTATGATTAAATCTTGGATGGATTGACTGATCAGAATGTTTTTGTTTGCATGCACCGCAGCCGCGTTCCTACTGAGGATGACCCTGCTCGAGTTGTGCTACTACAGTTAGTCTAGGAATAAGGGTCGAAACTACTGTAGTATATTGTGCTAAGCCTTGTACGTTTATTTGGAATAGTGGCTTTGATGTACCAAGATGAAATTGGTACTGTTTTTTGGAAACAGTGAAAGCGTTTCCAATTTTCGTGTTCATCTTAAAGTGATTGAGATGTTTTCGATTTTGGATTGGATTAGTGCGTTCTTATTGACTGGTTGTCAATAGGTTTTCATATAAAAAAGCAAAATATGGCAGAAAATAGAGTCCCACCCTTTTTTTTGACCCTGATCAACACCCAGATGACACTTTGAAAGCCTTTAATGAGTTTACACAGGATTTCGAGCTTAGATATAATGCAGCCTATTATGGCCCACCGAAGGATTCATTGGATGCAGCGATACAGCGATGGAAATTACTGCAAGAGAATGCTAATCCTAATCTTGAACAATACGATTCGATTGTGGAGACATGGAAAAGTAAGGATATGATGGCAACAGTTTTGGGCATGTATTCGTCTAGAAGATTTTATAGCGATTGGGTAGCATCCTTGCCTAACGATAAAGCCAGACGACAGGAGTCTGACTGGAAGACTTTCAAAGCAACGCTCCAGAATTTCTACACGCCAACTGAAAATCTGACTCTAAAAAATTATAAATTTAGGTCTCTTTTCCAAAACAAAGAGGAAACCTTTATAGCCTTCTGTAATAGAGTAGAAAAAGAAGCAAAAACTACCAGTTTAAATGTGAGAGTCAGAAATGTTCTGCTGAATCAACTGCAGTGAGGGATCAAGTTATAATTGGCATTCATAATGAGGAATTAGACAGGAGGCATTAAATAAGTCATGGAATTTGTCACAACTCCGTCAAGAGGGAATGCGCTTGGAAAGCGCATCCAAAGGTGCTCAAGAGATTTCTGGGGAGTCCAGCATAAAAAAATTGGGAAAATACTCTTTCAAGAATATAAAAGGTAAAAGTTCCCATAGGGAAGGAAAAAAAGATAAGATGGCAAGTTGTTTTTTCTGTGGATTATCAGGAATGAAAAGAGATATTGTCATACATGGTAAGCAATGTCTAGTAAAGGCTTCTATCTGTACTAAATGTAACAACCCCGGGCATTATGCTAAAGTTTGTCAGAGTGAAATAAAACAAATTAACTCAACAGAGGATAATGAAGAAAACGTTCATAGAAGAAATATATTCCAGCTAAACACAGCTTCGAATTCACAGATTTCAGAGAATTCTGCTGATGACTTCAAAGTACAGTTGATTGTAAATAGCAGCCTATATACAGTATTGGCAGACATAGGAGCGTATATCTGTATGTGGAAGAAGGACTGCTATAAAATTGGGTATATATAATAGAATGACTAAAACTAATGTGAAAATCAGACCATTTAATAGTAAAATGATTTCAACTATTGGTGCCAGCATCTGCAATGTCACATATGATAATACATCGGTGCCAGTCAAATGGTTTATCATTGATGATGCTTGTGACCCAATTCTTGCTGGAAGAGCAGCCTGTCAGTTAGGTATACGAAGATTTATACCAAGTGAGAAGGTGCTCACCCCAATAAACATGTTTGCCTTAGAAAATTGTGGTGACCTGCAGAACATCATTACTTCCTATCCAGAGAACTTTAAAAGTATTGGAAGGCTCGAGGACTATGTTGTTCAGTTGAATGTTACCCCAAATATTAAACCTGTTGCAGAACCTCCTAGGAGGATACCCTACCATTTATAAAGTCGAGTGAATGAGGTCCTTGAGGATATGCTACAGAACGATGTTATTGAAGAGCACCCTAGTGGGCAACATGCATCGTGGATTTCAAACATAGTGATAGCTCAAAAGGATGATGGTGATATCCGAATCAAAGTTAGATTTAAAGTCTGCATTCTGGCAGCTCCAAATAGCCGAGGATTTGTCTAGATTTTTAACAGTTTTTCATGCTAAGGGAAAACTCTATAGATACAAAAGACTAGTCATGCAATTTGAAGCCAGCTCAGGGTGAGCTCAACGCAGCATTTTAGCCGCTTTTTGCTGAAATACCAGAAGTCCATGTTATTCATGATGACATACCTGTTGCAGCAAGGTCTAAAGAAAAACATTCAGCTATTCTTAGTAGAGTATAATTTCCCAGTCAGATCTAACACTGAATTCTAGTAAATGCATATTTGGCACAAAGAAGTTAAAATTTTGGGGAATGGTAATATCTGATCAAGGTGTTTTGCCAGATCCAGAAAAAGTAGAAGCGCTCAAATATCTTACCCCTCCAAAAAATAAAGATGATCTTGTTAGTTTTCTATGTATGATGCAAAGCAATGCTGATTTTATCCCTGGCTTTGCTAGCAAAGCTTCCCTACTCGGAGACCTTACCAAAAAGAATCAAGTTTTTAGATGGAAAAATGAGCATGGTCGATTCTTCAAGGACGTAGTGCCATCTTTCCAAGCTGATGTATTGTTGGATTATTTTGATACCAACCAAAGTACATATATTTTTGTTGGTGGACACAGGTCTGGCTTAGGGGCGATGCTAGACCAAGGCAAAAGCATTGAAAGTGCCAAGCCAGTAGCGATTGCTTCCCGCACAACAACCTCTTCAGAACAACAGTTACCCCAGATAGATCTAGAGACTTTAAGTTTAGATTTTGTGCTAAGATGGTTCAGAGAATATGTTGTTGGTTCTACATCACTTATCAAGGTGATCACTGATCATAAACCCTTGGTACATATATTTAAAGGCCGTGGAAATGGTTCCATTAGAACACAACGAATAAAACCCAACCATCAAGATATACCCTACATAGTAGAATATCAGAAGGGTATAAACAATCAGGTGGATTTCAGAAGCAGATATGCCAAGGCATATTCTAAAGCCCCCGTGAATCTGCAGAAGGAGATGGATGAGCTCAACAATTACCTTTATGCCTTGCTCATGACACCCTTTGTGAACCTTTAGCTCAACAATTTGCCTTTGTGAACCACAAAGAGCTCTCCAAAATTGCAATAGCTACTAAGAATGACCCAGTGCTATCGAGAATTCAACAGTTTATCAAAGGACGGCAAGTGCTATGTCGATAAAAAAGAATCAGACGCTGTAAAAAATTTTCAGTCTATCCTTCATGAATTAACCCTTACAGGAAATGGTATCATTCTTAAAGGAGAAAGAATGGTCTTGCCGGATAGTTTACAACAGCACGCCTTTGAGTTGACCCACAGAGGTTCGCATCCTGGTCAAAGCGGATTAAAAGCATATCCTCAAAGGTTGAGGTATCATTTTTTCTTACATGAAACGTCTGAAAAAGCACAGACTTTACTGAGACACATGGCATTGAAACCCAGTTTTCAGCGCCGTATTTCCCAAGCCAAAATCCTGCTGAGACGATCATGAAAACGGTTGGAAAAACAATGAAAATAGTGAACCATGGTCAAGAATCTGAATAATCTGCTCTTCGCAATGCTCTCATGACATATAGGCGAACCCCACATCCCTCAACTGGATTGCCCCCTGCAAGCATGTTTTTTCGAGGCGGAGTAAAATTTCATTTTCCTAGAAAAACTGCAACTGACAAGGAAATCAGTGAGGCAAGACAAAGAGATGAGGATCGCAAAGAGGCAAATATGGAGAAAATAAGTTCTTCAAAGTGGCGAAGAGGAGATAATTTTCAGCCAGGTGACATTTGAGAAATGAAGCCAGCCTTTATGTATCAAAGTGTAAAACTAAATTTCTTCAATTCAGTGTTGACTACAGGGCTCTGTCCCTTTGGAACGATTTGATTATTAATGGCCAAGACATCTCTGATTATGATTATTTCGCGCTGTTTAAGCGTAAACTAAAAGAGTATCTACTTTCTCTTTCTCTTGAAAACCTTCTGAAGTACTTTTAAACAATT
>JANSTP010265727.1:0-10847 GCA_025330745.1 Cladonema radiatum | reverse complement strand
TTCGATTGTTCTTGTTCTTGTTCTAGACCATCTCAATGTTCTGGACTGTCCGGGACTGTCATAAAGATGTAAAATCGAAAGTGAAATTTCACGTTCTTTAAAGACGGGGGTCGTGTAGTATCAAAACTAAAAATGGGCTTTTTTATTAAAATACTGCTTTTTAACCCAAATAAATTGTCCAGATAACGAAGTCCAAAATTGTCCCCAAAATAGTTTTTTACAAATTTTATTTTGATGTTGTCAAATCTACGCTTTTAAGTCTTGAGTAAAATCCAGCCTGAAGCTGACTGTTCTTATTTTTTAGACCAAAAATAGGCTGAGATGTTCTTAAACTGTTCTAATTTTATGCTCACTTTTATCAATTTTATCAATTTTATCAATTTTATCAATTTATAAGCAACTAAGCTCAGGGGTCAGAACTCAAAGTTGCTTCTGTAAACTTGCAATTTCAATACTGAAAATTGCTTAGCAGTTGCTTGCACAAAACTAGCAGCAACTTTTTAGATAATATAAAATAATTTTCAATGCCCGAAAAGAGAAAATCTTAGCTTTATTGTCAATACTTGACCTAGTAATACCTCTTTCTTGAGGAATAATGCCCCTGCTAGACCTAAGCAATAAATGTTGTTGTTTTTTATAAATTTTTATATAAAAAGAAATTATCAGTTGCTTCATGAAAAAGTTTGCTTTCAGATCAGTATTGAAAGTTGCTGCAAAAAATTCGAGGTCAGTACTGGTTGCTCCTATAAACCGGTTGTTTATAAGAGAATGTTACTTATTCAATTGGAAAATATCTAAATAAAAATATTGGAAAAACTGTACATGGGACAATTTTGGGCTTCGTTATCTTGACCTAACCTCTGTTTAAATAATCCTACCCCATATAGGTACTTTATTTTGGTTTAAAATGCATTCAATTTAATTATGTTTAGCTTCTTTTTAAGTTGCTCTATAAATAGGGGAATGATATGTGTTCTTATTACTTTTTACGATCACAAGCCGCAATTTGTTCTTAGCTTGTTCTTTTTAATTTTTTTTTTTTTTTTTTGTAAAATTTGGGGTTCATGTTCTTATAAAATTGTTCTTGTAAAAAAAGCGTGTTGTTAGAGTAACACCTTCCTTTAGCAGGTCGGAAGATTTAGAAAATATTTCCGAAAAAAAGTGTTGTGGACTAGAATATTTTACCGAACTGCCATGCAAATAATACTGAACCTGCTTTGTGCCCAAGAAGGAGCATTGTCAAGGAGTGTAGGGGGGTCGGGGTCGGTTTTCACAGAAAAAAAGAAAATAGAAAAATTTTCCACAGAATAACTGTTGCGGGGTTACATTCCCTTTTTTTTCTTTTGCTATTTCTTAAACGTTCTTTAGATTCTTCATTCCGTCTGTTAACTCGATCGGTCAGCATAGTTGAAATATTTCTTTAGTTAATAAGTGTGTTCATGTTTATATTAGTACTGTTTTGTGTGCATATGTGTGTGTTTGGCGAGGTATATAAATGTTTTGTTTATTTATTTGTTTATTTATTATACATTTTACACTATTTGTTTGTTTGTTTCTACTATTTATCAAGTTTATACGTTTTTATTTATGATATTTATTTATTTCATTTCCGGTTTAGATAGGACAGCTTTATGTTGAGACTTTTATTTGCAACCGAATGAAAATAAAAAGCAATATCGTAATGCCTAGATTAAGCCCCAAAGCTTTTATAAAATTTTTGAGGCTTTTGGCTGGGCGCTTATTCGAGGGAGGGCGCTTATTTAAAAATTAGATTTGAGAGCAATTCAAAAAGATCGAAATTAATGAAAATCTTTTTCATTGATACACTTCTTTTCTTGTTCTTTGACTAAAAAAATAATATTGAAACTAAAAATGAAATTTCAATATTTGTCACCAATTTTCTCCTCCAAAATTCCAATAAGTGCCCATTTCTAAAGCTTGAGTGGTGGGCGCTTATTCGAGGGGGTGCTTATGCAATAATTTCGACCACAGGGTGGGCGCTTATTCGAGGCATTACGGTAATATATAGTAATAATAATCAGTAAGTGCCTAAATGATAAAAAAAGGCCATATTAGACTTACAATTTCCAGGGCTGGTAGCCAGTTTAGCCAATTTTTTGACTAAATCATTTGCGTCTACAATGAAATCGTGTTTGACACAGACCACGTAATAACAAAAGGAGATCAGTATCAAACAGAGGCTACTGTAAGAAATTAGTTATTTGTTTTAGATATGATTTTTTCAGTGGCGATCCTTGCGTTTAGATATTATTCCTTCATTTTTTCATTGTTATCCCAAATATATTTAGGGGACATTGATATGAGGAGATTAAAACATCAACAGAAAACATCCTTGTTCACCTCCTACACCCTCCTCTCCCCATGCACCATACGTTGCTAAAAAACAATGAAATCTGCTTATTTGGATGTGAACATATTGTATATTGTGACAAATTCATGATCATTTAATCAAATCATATTAAAGCAAATCAGTGTATGCAAACGCTTTATTGTATATGCAAAAGTTTTGAAGTAGGAAATTTAAATTTAAATAAGTCTCTTTCCACTAATTATTTCCCTAAGTTCGAGTAATCCAAAAATATTTGGCACAGAGCGGTAGAATTAGTTTGAGGGGACGAATGTTTCTCTTACGCGAGGTTTGAGAGAGCGAATGTTTCTAGTAGTTGAAATTTGAGCCAGCGATATAAAATGATTAGTGAAATCAAGATATTTTGTATTCGCTATTTTACGGTTTAGCGTATCCTTAAGTGTGAGTTTTGAAGTTTACGGATATTGAAATCCAAACTGAATAGAGCTGCTTCGCCAATGATATTAGGTATGAACGCTACAACCATGCACGAAAATTATGTGACAGTTTTAAATTTTTTCTGTGACAATTGGCATAACACAAGGTACAAACAAGGTGGATGGATATTTTTTCGCTTTCACAGACAACGATTTATCTATATGAGGCTTGAGCCTTGGGTTCTTGGGTACACCAAATGCCCATCTTGGGTGTTTTTGGAAGCATTCAAAATGACGTTCCAAGAGGATCATCAAAATTGTGATTTGCAAACGTTTTTGTTGTAAAATGACTTTTTGAAATTGAAACTAAAGTCTGAAAACTAGTCAATTTCTCAGTCTGTGTCAATTATTTTTGAACCTGATTGTAGGTCTCATCGCATTGGTATATGACATTAAAACCTCTTACGGAGCAGCTATTTATAGAGTCCATATAAAAATTTGCCGCGAATTTTATGATCAATATTATGAAAAGAAACATGTAAAAGTTGCATAACTCTCGCATCAAGTGCTTTGATGCGTGCAACGCGGCTTTGATGAAAACAAAAAAAATCACTTGTAAATTGATACATAAACAGTATGAGTCAAATTACTTCTTGAAAGAAAAACCTTGCTTTTTACCTACTTCACATCAACAACAACGATCATGAGGGCTTGTTTTTTTTCTATTACAGCCAGCTCAGAAACCCTTGGCAGAGTTTTAAGACAGGGAATCACAAATAGTAGCATAGTTGATGTAGATACATGCATATATGGTAGATAGAATAGTCTTGCTTTTTTTATTTTACTGACGATAGAGTAGCAGAAAGCGTTCGGTAGTTTGTTCCCATCACTGTTTTCAAATTCATGAACCATATTTTAGGAGGGGAGGAAGGGGCAACCCGCACACTCAAACTTTGCTAAAAAAATCTGCGGGAGCCCTAATAGGTATTCAGCGAAAACGTCCAGTACCTTCCTCAATTTTTATTGTGAAAAACTGATTAAAAAAAAATAATCAAGTGATCAAAATCGTGTGATTAAAATCTAATGATTACGTCATCATTTGACCAAGGTATTGATCTTTTGGGAAATATCTGAACATGAAAAGGAATCACTAAATAACGACAAGTTAAATTTAATATATTTGCTTGAATTATGATTTTCTACACCAATGCTTTTCACCAATATTTACTGAAATGTTCCAGTTTTGATATTTATAACCTGATCTTTAACAGAAAAATGACTATGGCCATTAAAACAACCATTACCTGACCAATTTAAACGGTAGCAGATACGATGAGATTTATTAACTCTAATTTTCCTTACTGTTGGTTTATTATAATTGGAATTATAAGTGGTCAATTGAAAGTCCCTGTTTATCCTAATTGTAAAAACGTCCTTCTCCAATAGGTTGAAGTTTTTGCAATCATTCCCTTGGTAAAGAACGTCTAGTTTTGCCTTCTTTCCATTCTTTTATTAAAAATCGAAAATTACAGACAAGAAAAGATTGTAATTGTCTCTGTCAAGGACAAGCAATTATTATTGGTATTAGTATATTGGTAGTCTTTCAGATATAAAATTCCTAACGGTGAAAGAAATTCCAAGGGCTGATCCCACATCCAAGCTTATTAGTGTTTATAATCTAATGATTGATTCTGGGGATTTAACTTTTTATGATCTCAAAATCAAGAATAAGAGCAATGGTGGGATTCCAGGACTTGCATAAACGAATTAAGTTCCCCTGTATTTAGGGTGTTTCAGTACTCTTGAAGAAAATTAAATATGATTTTCGGATTAAAGAAATTTCGAATTAATAAGAATTTAATTTTTTCAAATAACAGAAAGATTCGAATTAGAGAGAGTCAATTGTACTGTTTATTACTGGAGTGCTATGTATTTGACGTTCCCGAGGATGTTGCTGCTTCAGTGCTAAGTTTATACGATATTAAAACAAATAATATTCGAGTGACGTCACAATACAAGCATTTTTTCACAGTAAATATAAATGCAGACACGAAAAGCAAGTGAATATTAAATATTTGCAAAATTGTTGTGTTACATACATAAGAAAATCAAACAAAATAACTTAAGAATAATATGCTTTAAGTCCTTAGATAAGGCTTTTCATTTTGAAACTCAACAACGGACAAAGGTAGGCTTGTTAAAGTCTTTTTTGGCGCCCTATAGATATGCAGTATTAATATGATTGTCACTTTTTGATCAATTACGTTTAGCACAGACTAAATCTAGATCTTTATTGAAATCACGATAACGGAAAATTTGAATAATCAGAAATGCTTCTTGACAGCAGGAAGCAAGTTGAGTTCAGACTCAGAGTTTTAGCGCTCAAAATATAACGTCTCGGAATAATCTGTGTCCTAAAAAATCCTGAGAAATTGGATCAGAAGCTAGTCTGCTTTCTTCAGTACAAGGAAAGAAGACCTGGGAACGAGGTTCAGTCTCAGAAAATAGTGTTGCAAAATGTCATGTTACTTATAGTTATCTTAGTTTTACCTAACCATAATATAGAAAAAGTTCTTCTGAGAAAACACCATACAAATACATGTCTATGATAAATAGAATCTACTGAGCAAGCAAATGTACCTACGTATCGAAAAACTGTTTGTATTGAGTTTTGGGGAATGAATGAATGGAATGAATTGAAATCGTTTATCTTTGGAGCCAATCTACGGACTTTTAAAAAGCCAACTTCTCTAGCTTAAAAGTAGTAGACTGACATAAAAATATCTTATGAATGTAAACGTACGTATGAAGTCGTAAATATTTAACAAAACTTGCATAATTAAATTGAGTTGTTTGCTTAGACAACAGCTTGCTATGAGGAATCTTGTTGCTTCAGATGTTGTCACGTGATTAATCTTCAATATAATATTCAAAAGTACTAATTTTTTGCCAAGACAAATATTTTTGAACAACATGCACTTAAAAATCATAACTTAAATTTTAGATTTTAATTTCAATTTTTCTGGATTACTGCACTATAACTATTTTTGGTCTGTTTTGGTATCTCCTATATCTACCGATCAAACAAAGAAGATGTACACTACCACCACACCAAAATAAAAACTGTAGATTCTCTATCGACCTATCAACTGACTTTTTTCTGAGTCGAGCATCTCTCAGCTCTAAAACAATCATAATATTAACGTTACTGAAGTTAGATCCAGTTAGATAGCTAGGCCTAACTATAACAACTCCCTAGTTAGATTGCTCTTCCTCAAACTTTCCTAATTAAGTCAACGTTCTGTGTTATTACTCTTGTGAGTGTTTTCCCTGTTGTACTTGAATCTTATGGAACAACCTGTCTGTCTGGGGTTAAGAATCGAAACCCAGTGCGTACCTGAAGGGGGGGAGGGCAAGAGGGCTCAGCCCCCAAACCTTTTTTTAGCAAACATAGTTTTTCGATAATCAAATTATTTTGTTCAAGATATGAAGCTATACAGAATACAGAAACCACGTCTCATAAATATTATTAACTCCTGTAATTACCATGTTCATACCCTAGCAACTTAAATATTTAGAACAAGTTTGGATATGAAATTAACGGAATCCTTTGCAGTTGAACATTCCCCTTTTTTTCTGTGCACCATAAACGATACAGTAGCTGCCAGAGCGAAGATATTTTTAATACTGTAGACAGCTCCTTCTTTGATTGTGATTGAAAACTTTTAGTTGGGCTGTAAAGCGAAATCACCGAATTCCGAATTTTGCCATATTTTAAAAAAGGAACAATAATAATATACCATCTGTCCGAAAAAAATATTTTTGTAAGCGGCCTACGTTGCCCACTAAGCCTACACAACTTACGTTGCCTACGTAGCCTATACTGCCGACACATCTTATAGAATGAACAGGGCATATACTGTGTCTCAATATCTGCTCAATTATGGACTCCTGGCCAGCAACCACCCCAAAATCCCTCCTCCACTTCCATTTTTTGTGATTTGAAAGTGATTTTTTAAAACGTATAAACAAGATAATCTTTGTATTGCAGTGCAACTATAATAAAATGGGCGCCTTGATGGGCGTTTTTAAATTATTGCATTGCATCACGATAGTCAGCGTAGGCCCCTATTTAAAATAACAGTAACAGGTGATACTCTAAAGTTTACCCATAAAAAATTGCATATTAAAAAGGAAAGTCAGAATCAGAAACTTTCTAAAACTGGCCAAATTCTCCGTTTGTTTCAAATATTTGTTGGTTCTAATTTCTAAAATTTGTAAAATTTGTTTAATATTTGATTTGACATTTGTGCGCAATTGTCTAACGTTGTTCACAATCGATTAAAAAAGCTGTAAAATTGTACAAATTTTGTCTTCATGATGCTCCAATATTAGACTATAATTCAGATGAAAAATAGCTAAAATAGCCATTCTAGAGAGACTCTCGCCCAACCATGGTGGGCGAGGTTTTTAAGGCACTGCGACTTCGTACAGTTTTGTGTTCAAATTAAGCCCCCCCCAAATAATATCCCTCAGGTACGACCCCCTGAAACCTTTGGTATATACCAGACTGGTTTGTCATTCTTTACTATTCACAAACTCAGATCTATATATTGAAACATGGAACACTTTTTGAAAACGCGCTGCAAGAAAGCTCCGGAAAATGTCCGAATATTATTGGCTGAAATGATGGGCACGTTTATGCTTTGTGTGAGTATATTTTAAACACTTTCAAATTCATCATTCAGCTGTAAAATTATCTCTAATCTGTTTTATTAGGAGTCTACTTAATAAGTACATGGGTGCATAAGTGCATACGTATTCAACACTCTCAACATGCTTAACTGTTTAAGAGCTGAAGTGCTAAATCAAGTGCTTAATAAGAAGCTTTAAGTGCTTAAGTGTTTTTAGACATTTACGTGCTTGAAACTGCTTCTATGATTAACATATCGAAGTGTAAAGTGCTCAAACGAGTTATGTATAATCAGTGCTTACTAAGTTCTTGGTGAGTGCTCAAAAAGTGTCCAAAAGCGCATTAATACTGGCTAAGAGCGTTGATAAAAACCAAGTATCTTTAAATTATTTCGGTTTTGAAGTTGTTAAATGAATTCATGTTTACAAATACTTGAAACGTTTTTTAATTAAGAGCAGATAATTATTCTTGCTTGTTCAAAGTCCTTTACATATGCACGTACATTATCACTTTCAAGCATTTACATGTCACTTATCTATCATTAAGAGCACTATTCAATAAGTTAAAGCCATTGCTAAGTACTATAAGTACATACCTTGAAAACCCTTTATTCACCTACCTTTAGGTATTCACCTACCTTTAGCGCTTAATTACGCTTAACAATTGCGCACTTAGAGCAATTTGAGAACTTAACGAAACAGACTGAAACGATGTGATTTGCTCTTTGAGAAAGCATTTTATGATACAACTTTGAGAAACATGATAAAATATTTAGGTCTTTGGCATTGGTTCTGTTGCACAATTGGTCCTAGGAGGCGGTAAATATGGCTCTTGGTTATCCCTTAACTTTGGTTGGGGGATGGGCGTTATGATTGGCGTTTATTGGTCAGGTGGAATATCAGGTAACTACTTTTTATCTCTCAGTACTGAGGAAGATGAATATAGAGTAAGTTTTGTGGAATTATTGCAATTGACACCAGGACGATTTCGTATGAAGCTGGTTTTTTCTTCTTTTTTTTGTATCCGAGTTTTTTTCAGAAAAAATGATCTTTGCTCTTTTATTTTAGGTGGTCACATCAATCCCGCTGTATCTCTTGCCATGTGCGTTATCGGTCGAGTCAATTGGTCAAAGTTAGTATTTTATTGGGTAGGTCAGACTCTGGGAGCATTTCTCGCATCAGCGATTGCGTACGGGATATATTACGGTACCACTTTTTTTGCTTTATGCTATGAAAGTATAACAGTTGAGAAATTGAACTCATTTTTATCATGATTTCTTCCCCTACTCTATTCACAGACCTGCTGGTAGAATTTGAGGGGAAGTCTAGGAGCATAGCTACGGCTGGAATTTGGTCCACCTACCCTCATCAAGGTGTTTCAAATGCAACGGTATTTGGTGATCAGGTAAGAATATTTTAAGAACACGTGTAACACATAATCCAATTTTCGAGTAGTACTATAGCAATTCTATAAACTTTTTTATTTGCTAGTTACCATTCAAAAATGTAATCATTTCCCTAGGTTGTAAGTTGTAATAATCTGAATTGACAGGAAATATCTTTCAGGTTGTGGGAACCGCATTGTTAGTAGGCACAGTGTTAGCGTTAACAGATAAAAGGAATAATGCACCGAAACGGCACATACTACCATTGATAATTGGTTTGCTTGTGGTAGCTATCGGTATATGTTTTGGTATAAATGTCGGATACGGTATAAACCCAGCAAGAGATTTAATTCCAAGAATATTTACCGCCATTGCTGGATGGAATACACAGCCTTTTGAGTTAGTAATTTCTAGTTAGTTTCTTTAAGAAAGATAATTCTGTAAAAAGAATGCTGCAATTGTGTTGAAAGTAGTTTTCTTATCAAATAAAACATTTTGAAATGACAAAACACTGTCTTTTTGGATAATAGTAAGAATTTGAGTAGACTGGTGTTTTGTGTTAACTTTTGACATCAATCAGTAAAACGTAAGAAAAACTGAGCTTGGACTAAAATTTCTTGGTTGAAAAGAAAAAAAGTGAGACAAATGATTTTGTATTATTTCTGTTTACTAGATATTCCGATTATTTCTTCTGGATACCGATTATCGGTCAACTAGTGGGCGGTGTTTTGGGCGCATTTATCTATCTTCTTACAATCGAACTTCACTACCCAACAGAAGAAAATAGTAAGGTGTATGTGCAACAACAAAGTAGTGTGGTTTCCTCCGTTCATGAAAATAGTGGCGTCTGAAAAGTAGGGCGCCTGAAACGCCAATGGACAATACTGCACCATATATCTTTTTATGCCTTGTCACATCATGTATATTTTTTTAACTTTGTTTTTATATAATATGTTTTTAAATATTTTTATATGCAAATTCTACTGCGATTTGAACTCTAGATACGGGAGAGAGAGAAGTGACTTTACATAAGCCTACAAGTGGAGAAAAACAAAAACTGCAGATAAGCTGAAGATAAAGAGCTGCAGATAGACTTGTAGCTGTCGATAAGTAGCTGTAGACAAACTTGTAGCTGTAGTTAAGAATTTGCAGAGACATTTTTAGCTGTAGATAAAATGCTGCAGAAAAACTTGTAGCTGTAGATAAAATGCTGCAGATAGATTTGTAGCTGTAAGTAAAATGTTGCTGATAGATTGGTAACTTTAGATAAGAAGCTGTAGACAAACTTGCAGCTGTAGTTCAGAATTTGCAGATAAAATTGTAGCTGTAAATAAAATGCTGCAGATAAACTTTTGTGCTGTAGTTAAGAAAGTTAAGAATGTACAAATAAATTTATAGTTGTACATAATTAACAGTAGATAAACTTGTAGCTGTCAATAAGTAGCTGTAGACAAACTTGTAGCTGTAGTTAAGAATTTGCAGAGACATTTTAGCTGTAGATAAAATGCTGCAGATACTTGTAGCTGTAGATAAAAAACTGAGATAAACTTGAAGCGGTAAATAAGAAGCTGCAGATAAATTTGTAGCTGTATATGAGTAGCTGCTGAAAAGGTTGTAGCTGTAGGTAAGAAGCTGCACATAACTTTCAAAGGCAAGGAGAAGGGATTGAAGGAATTGGAGAAGAATGGAACTTAAACTCCCTTCAGATTGATGTCTTTGAAGGGAGTGGCATAAAACTCACATTCTTCTAACGAACCATACATATCCATAGTTGTCTACTGCTTGTTTACAGAAAATATCAAAGCAGTCGCAATTCGATCAATAAAGCTCAATTGCATTCAACGTATCGCTAATGAATTATGCAATTATTAAGAAGATCCAAAATACATTTCAATCTAAAGTCAGTTGTTATACTTTAAAAGGGGTTTAATTCGGCCTGTAAGTTAATCTGCTTCTTTAGTCAATGCAAAATTGGCCTTACTAAGTGTTCAACTAGTAGTAGTAGTAGTAGTAGTAGTAGTAGTA
>JANSTP010265716.1:0-10848 GCA_025330745.1 Cladonema radiatum | reverse complement strand
TTATGCTCTTTATAGTTTTTTTGATTATTTTTTTTATTAAACCATAGAAATTAATATAAGCAACGATATTTGTTCATCGTGTAAAGGCAAGTAGGCAGAGATTAAGATATCCACTTTTTCAAACGCACTTAGACTAATATTTTGACTAATATTAGAACTATATTATTTTGTTGAACAGGAGGGAAGCCATACTTCTGTTGAATTGAAATATATTTAGCTTAAAGCGCCAATATCAAGCGTGCCGCAAATGAGTTACCGCTGAATGAATTTTCTTCTGAAAGTATAATGTAACGTTACGTTACATTCACTGTTTGAGCTCGCTTGATATTGCCTCTTTAAACAGTTTAGGAAACAAAGAATATTGAGGCAACATTCTTGATTTGACCACTATTATTTGTCATTACTATTTACTGTTTAATCTGTATGTTTCAATTGGCAACGCTTGTAGTAATATGGATGAAAACACTAAAATCCATTGAAAGCACCAAAAGAAGAACCGCTTTCAGATTTCAATAAGTAAAATACAACAAAAAATAAATGCACCAAGTGCCAAAACCAACAATATTTAAATCTTGAAGATATTTCTCCAGCTTTAACTAAAATTCTTGCAATAACACTAACCCTAAAAAAATCTCCATATCATCCCATCCCATATCATCCAAATCATTAAAACGAAGCACACAACTTAATATGTATTCCTCGCCAACAAAAACATAATTGAACACAATACACAATTAGATAGAAAACCTTACAATGACCAATACATAAATATACATTTCCTGGCCTTCCAAACTATGATATTACGTGCTTTTATTTTTTAAAAAAATAATGAGAAATCACTTGCTCATTTTTATCTTATAATTGAGGGCTTCATCCAAACAAAGACCTTAATTTTCCTCAGTCATTTTATGATTTTAAGTGACGTATACTACTTTTCTTTGGCGGTTGTTATGAAACGGAAAAATTAAACAATATGGTAAGTTGATAAAGCACAGGGAGGGCTTTAAATCCTTTTTTGTTGGTTGTCAGTTTTCGATATTTCAAACAACATTAATGTCTTAGCTTAATTAGTTGGTTTTATCGTCTTGTGTGACTCACCTAATCAAATTTATCAGTATTGTAATACAATATCAAGTTTCAATTAACATCTAGTATACACACTTCCTGCTAGAACACTTCGAAAAACGACAGCAAGTAGATCGGATCAAACACTTCATTTGATTCACATGAACTTTGATGGAAATGTTAATATCAAAATACAGAGAAGGTTAAATAAATCTACCGTGCTTTCATTAATTGGGAGAAAAGTTTGTTTTACGAAAGCTTGAAAAATTATCTGTTAAACTAAGTATAGCTAATGACACAGTGTCTGTTAACAGATAAAGATTAGATCCTCGTTATTGTAAACCTATCAACGTTTTAGTATGTAGTTCATGATAAAATTGTTGAAAGCACAAAAAATTTCCCTCCCCATCTAATCCTAACAAGATTGTTGACAATCGATTTAAGTTCTTTTTGAAGCAAAAATTTCTACTACTTGCTCGTTTGATTTTTTATAAAAAAAATACAAATTCAGCTATTTTAGACCACTCTGATTGCATTAGCTAAATCCCCATTTCTTCTTTCCATATGATGGTAAGTTGGTGAGAAAAATCGAACTTTGTGTTTTAATTTGGATAGTTATAATTGCTAGGATTTTTAGAAAGAAAAAGAGTATTTTGTTTTGCAATCAAACTAATTGCACTTTACAATAGGGCAAATTTACTGCATCAACAGGCTCTAATATTTGATAAAATTATTATTTTTGAACACAGCCAGAACTCTTTCCCAAATATTCTTTGAAGAAGAAGATTGCAAAGAAGATTACAAATTAATAGATAAGGCGTTACGGTTAATACATAAGTAATAACTGGATTAATAAATGTAGGTTAATAATATCTGCTTATCTTGCAATATCTACCCTTACAACAACATTTTGTTACGGGTGAAAGATTGCATTAGCGATGGCATTGGTAAAAAGCTTATATCCAATGGTAAGGCCAATGGTTGCTTATTGTCTGTAC
This sequence comes from Cladonema radiatum, assembly GCA_025330745.1. Classification (NCBI taxonomy): domain Eukaryota; kingdom Metazoa; phylum Cnidaria; class Hydrozoa; order Anthoathecata; family Cladonematidae; genus Cladonema; species Cladonema radiatum. Next base: position 8,785 of record JANSTP010265716.1, on the reverse strand, counting down.
CAGTTTTATCGCTTTATTATGGAAGAAGCCATTCAACCTGACCTCTTGGTATTTTGGTAGATTCTGGAATTTGGAAATAGGAATTATTGAAATTCAACTGAAAAAAAAAACATATTTTTGCCACATAACTACGTCGTATGATAGAGAATAAACTAGAGTTTCTTTTGTCAAAGTTTAGTCACAGTTAGTTTGGTATAACTGTAGCTATCACAAGCTTTCAATTCAAAAGCAGGCAAAAGAGCCATCTATTGTCTTTCATCGAAAAACAACTTGTTTCGCATAGGTTTTTATGATGTTTTCACAGCTTCTTCTAGCGCTAAAACGTGATGAAAATTTTTAAACCTATGTGTGAATGTTTTGTTTATTGTAGCGCTCTGTGTAATATGATATTTAAGGAAAATATTCTGTGTCTGGTTGTGAAAGATAATGTTTATTTATGAGTAAGGCACATGCCTTGATAAGAACGATTCATGTAAATCACTGTTGATGTGTCATTATGAAACGAGGTTCAGTATGAATGAAAACATTATGTGTCATCCTCTAGCGCGTGCGTTTACTATCTAATTAATATCTGTTTTGTGTTGACTCAGGTTTTTCGTCATCATAAGAATAATTTGTTTTTAGACGATGCTCTTTGGTCTCTTCTTGACGTTTCAGTGATTTTACATTTGAGCAAAACACAACAACAACCTTTTTGTTTGGATATCTTTGCTATCTCTTGAGCTCAGAATCTTAAATCTCCACTAATACTCGAATATTTTCTCATTAAGTTTGAAGATGAAGAATTTTTTCATTAGCATTTAAAGTCATTAGCATTCACTACTACTTTACTCGTCCAGAAAGTACAGAGAATAAGCGTGCTGATGATGAATTCTATTCTCGAGATGGCATTAGAAATAGCTGCTAAATATTTAGTATAACATATGTTTATTAAGCATAGTTGTTGAGAATTGGCAGTTTCGAGTTCTTAATATATATTGGGCCGGCGGTCTGCAGGCAGCCAATTTATTAAATAAATACAACTTGGAAACGAGAAACTGAGAAAAATTTTAAAGAGCTAAGGACACAATAATTTGAATTCAAATAAGCTTTGTTACAAGCCTGAAAGCATTATGCCATACTTATTACGTGAAAGAATAACTCAGTTTCCTACATTGTGGTTTTCCTCTTTATCTTGAAATTTTTGAACAACAAACTTTCAAAAACTACAATGGATAAAATGTATCTAATTTTTTTTTCAGTTTACTTCATTAAGGCACAAGTAAAATTTGGATACCATAATATTTCATGTTATTGGAACGCCTTTATTTCGAATAATCAAGTAAAATAAAAAAAATTTTGAATTCTCTTGAAGTTTTGGACTACATGATTTCAACTGTGCTTTTGTGGATGGCACATAAGTCTAAATATATACAAAGTCCGTTCAAATACCAAAAACCAGATATATCCGTTAAGGAATAGTAACGCAGCCAATAGATATGTATTCTGTTAGTTCTAAACTAAAATATTTTGTGTTCTGTGGTGTTTTTTTATCAGTTCTCGATAATGTGTTTTTTGTTAAAATGACCTGTGCTGAAGAAGTATAAAGCAGTATAAAAGAAGAGATTGAGTTTGTGCTTACAAATAGTTGCAAGAGCAAACTTAAAAAAAATTAAAGACATGGCTAGAATTCATTATCTGTTAAAACACTCTTTGAAAATATAGTTCAATTAAAGGGATTCCGAGGTGAAATTTTTACTTCATCTGAATCTGACTTTTCGTTCTCAAAATATTTGATCTTAAAAGATTTGTCACTTGAAAAAGCTTGGAGAATTTGTGATGTCATGTAGTGTATAGAAAAATTGCATCATACTTAAATTTTAAATATTTCAGATTGTAATAGTCTTATGTTCTTATGGATTAAAAACTTTCATATAGATAGTAGATATGTGTTACACCTCTTCTGCAGTAAATGTTTTGATAAATATGCTTTGGGCCACTAGTTCAAGGTCCCTTATGAAAATCATGCTGTCCTCGATTTAGAGCTTTCAAAAACATCTTTTAAAATTATTTTTGATTTTAAAGTTTTTTGAAAGATCCCGAAAACAAAAACAAAAAAAAAAAAGCACACTTTCGTTAACAGTATTCTGTTGCAACTTTAAATGTAATTCTTGTTTTTATACCAAAATATATTGCATATTACTTAGTCATTTAAAAAATTCAAATCATTTAAAAAATGTGTCACAGAAATATTTTTTGAAACTTATTTTAAAAAAGTAGAGAATTTACTTGTCTTATTCTAAAATGCGTTTTAAAATGCTCCATTTAATATAACTGCTAACATATTTAATAGACATGCTAATTTGTGGTCAGTGGTAGATGATTATTGATTAATAATTAATACTTTGGTTGTTAATATTCTCCTCAGAATTCATTACACCCACTTTAATATAGATATGATATCCTGAAAACTATCCTGTAACTGTCCTACTCAAAATATTACAATAATCTCCAATATCCTATTTTAGTTCGAAGAGCAAAAACTTCATCCTAATTGTCCAGACATAATGTGAGAAAAAGGAATTTTTCCGAACTAAAAAATGTAGTATAAATAAATGTATTATAAATTTTTTTAACCACGAATGAATTATTCACCGAGAGACGCCAAAAACGAAACCTTTTGGTCGATCAAGTGAAGAAAAAGTCCCATGATTGTATAAAACAAAGTACAGCCAATAAATTACTATGTTTAGGGTGAAATAGCCTCAAGGGCCTCTCTCATCTCGACCCCTGCGTTTCTTAATCGTGGCCATGGAAGGAAAAAGCGCTAAAAGAAATAAAAAAATGACGACGAAAGCCAGTGAAAAAAGTTATGATATTATAATAAAGAAAAGCCAATAACTTCAATTCTATATAAACAAGCTAATTGTCAGTTAAGCTAATTTTCACCAAAGTAAGGGCTCTCTTTTAATTACTCCAACCGTGTGCTATATATAGTAATATTAGAATAATTCATTTATCAAAAATTTTATAACTAGATCTAGCAACTACAAAAACAGAATAATTGAAAAAGAGAATAGTTTTTCCTGATTCTTTAATTTATTTTACAAAATTATAAATTGACCAAAAGTAAAAAAGATACGAATACCTCGGATCCTAGTGTAAGCTAATTTTTGAAAATTATAACGTGTAGCTTATATAGATCGATATTTTTGATGGCACAATAAAATTAGACAGTCAGTCGATAAATCGATACCAACAATACTTGGAACTGCCAATTGACGTTCAGAAAGTGTTACACGTTAACCCACGTTTGCAATCGTGGATTGCATTCGTATTGTCAGCAATGTTTACTTTCCCTTTTGCAGTAGGATGCCAAAATAAATTTATTTTCAAGTCTTTACAAAAAAATGGTTTCCAATTAAAGTTTCGCTAGAATTTGCAAATTTTGTTTTTTGATTAAACAATCCAGTTTTAAAAAACTTTATACACTTTTCAAAAAGCGTAAGCAATTAAATTAAAGTTTCAGTGACATTTCTTTAAAAAGAAAAAACTTATTCTTCTTTAGAAAACAAGTAAAGACTAAAGATCAGTGATATGATGGAAATTTTTGGAATTTGAAACAAATTCTCGTGTCATATTTCCACTGCATAAACTTTAAGTAGATATTCCAAGGCGTAGAAAAGGAGGGCGGTCTGGGGGCTTGAGCCCCTCGTTCCTAACTTTTTTTAATGGTAAGGCATTTTTTTTTGGCTTTAAACTTCTAAAATGGCAATAACTCTTAAAAAGATGTTGTTGGTTGGTTTATGATACTAGTATTTTTCTCTAAAATATAGGGTGTGTCAAAAAAAAAGCATGGGTGATTTCTCAATTATCTTCACTAATAATACTTTTTGATAGCTGAAATTTCACAGCTTTAGGCTATCACAATTCTATTTCCGATATAACTAAACGTTACCTTGCATAATCGTGAAAGTTAGAGTCAATTGTCACTGTTTAACAATATTAATGAAATCAATAAATACGTAAGAGTGTATACATGATGTCAAGAATACACTCATCTGCTGCCATAGATGTCCTGCTTATTAATTATCTAAAATGCTCTATCACCATTAAGTTTTAAAACTAATTTCCGCAACTGCAGAATTGCTTGATTGTGTTATCAATGTGACTATAAGGTTTCTTGACGCGCTTTGACGAGCAAATAGTTGGTTGTTGTTTTTTTTTTGACGTTCTATATACGCTCGATGCATTTTCTGTTTTCCTTAATATTTTTAAGCAGTGACAATTGGCTCTAACTTTCAAGACTATTCAAGGTGACGTTTTTTTATATTGGAAATGGAATTATGATAGTTTAACGCTGTAAAGTGTCAGCAATCAAAAAGTGTTATTAGTGGAGATATTTCAAAAATTGCACATTCTTGTTTTTTTGGCACAGCCTATATATGTTTTTGTATGAAAATTGAGTTGAGATTGCACATTTTGAATTACCTTATAGGCAATTTAGAGGTAGTATTTGTCAAAAAAAAAACCGCGCCGTAGCGTAAGGGCCTTCCTTCAAAAACATTTATGAAACACCACCCACCCCCCATTCCCAAAAAAGAAAAAAAAAAAAAAAGGAAATCAAATATCTTGCTACTCCCCAGCATCAGAGATATTTTTTTCGGTTTGATTATCTATGTTTAAAATGTAACAAACCATGTCAATTATTATTCCAGTAAAATCACTTTATTTGCCTTGGCTTATCACAGAATGGTTTCTTTTTAACTTGGCATTCCTTTTCTAGGGTGATAATTCTACCTTTCAGTATTTCTAGTTTCTGAAAGCTTTGGTTTAACTTGTATTAACTCAACTGTTTTTTTTCCAAATAAGCATCTAAACGATATGACCTTCTACTGTACTTAGGAGATCGGAAAAAATTTCTAATTTCAAAGTTCTTTTCAGTTAATTGCGAATAATGCATTTAAAACCTCAAAACGTAATACCAGAAATTTGAAATTAAATTTAAAATTTTTCCACTTTAGTTAGTCGATTCACAAACACTCTGTTTTGTTCGCTGATTTGACACATTTGCTTTCTAGCTTTGCAGTGACTGGGACAAGGGGGATGCAATAAGGGGCATATCCACAGGGTGTTGGACTTTACGGGGGGCGTCTTCCTGTTGAAAAAGATGGGAAAACGACAAGAGCGAGCCCTTCTACATATGAGGCGAAGCGTTCTATTTTGGCCCCCAGGCTCTATGATGTCTCATCCCGCCACTGTAAGGCTACTCGTCGAAATCATCTCTTATAAAGTTGCAATTATATAATTTGAATTTCAAGTAGCCGGAGAATTTGTTTGATTTACGTTATTATTACTAGTAATTGCATGTTTTGGAGTGCAAATAACGGTTAATCACGAGTAAGGAGGAGAAAATGTGCCATTTAGCGGAGTCCGTAGTACGAGGGAAAATTATTCACATTATAGCCTCCTTAAGAGTGATTAATAGTTAATTGCACTACAAAGCGTGTGATTACTAGGTAATCGTCAATACTAATAGCAATTTTGGTCTTTTCTGTCAGGTGTTATTACGTGTAAAGTTGAATGTTTTTCTCTTTTGAAGCTACATCAAGAGAAATGCAATGCAATGTTGTAAAAATCCGGGTTGACGTTTTTTGAAAATGCTTTTTTTCGTTACTAATTTCTTACCATTTGTCTATTCCCTAAAGCAATCTTAAATCAATGTTATTTCCTTAAATATCATTTTAGAACAGTTTTAAAGGAAGAATAATTATTTGAGAAAATCACTCTAAATCTGTTTTCTGCCTATATTCTTCACCTTATTCTTCACTTTATCTGAAGGAAGATAGATGAGAGATCGAACCTCTTGGAGTGTATTTTATAAACAGTAAGTAATTGCACTATACCAATGATCTATATTCCTCCCTAGATATGAAAGTATCCGTTTCGGAAAAGCGAAACTCTGAAGCTTCGAAACCGCCATATTGCAAAGTACTGGCCAATCAGGGTTTAGAATTACTGACACGTGGTTTCGACGCTTCTGCTTTTTTAACGTCTGGACTTTGCAATATGGCGGATTTAGGAAATTCTCGAGCTTCAGAGAAATACGCCGACTTTCATATCTAGGGAAGGAATATAGATCATTGCACTATACAGAGTGAAATTAGCGATTTAATTAAACTCTTCTTTTGCCTTCTCAGCCAATCAGATTCTAGTAATTTTGTACTGATGACTATTATTCAAATTACAGCAGTAGTAAATCAAATGCTACGGAAAATAACCATAGGATTAATAACTATAGGAGAAATAACTATTGTAGGGGTTCAAAATCATGTGAATTGATTCGTCCCAATTAGATGATTCTTCGAGTTATAGGAATTCAAATTAGCTACTTGAGTTCAACTGTCTCAGAAATCTACTGATATTTCTTGAAATCTAGGTTTATTTGGAAAAATACAAGGTGCGAGGTGCAAGTTTAAACAATAACTGAATGTGATCCAAAAGAGTTTTTTATTCGGTTTTCACTGTTTACCACTAAATGCTAACACAAATATGTCATGCGAGTATCATTTGTGACAACATTATTAGGTCCTGAAGGGAATTTACGCTCAAAGTTTGCATTTTCCACCAAAATAAACCCGAAATTTGTATAAAAGAATTGACATTTGATAGGCCAATAATTGACGTGTGGTTAATCAATCTTTTCAAAACATTTTCCTATCTAAATTTTGTATACAGTCACAAAGTTTTGAGGCAAGAGCTTTCTCTGAATCAGAATCACACCCTCCCCTCTACCAACCCCAGTGGGAATAATGTTGAAACATTGTGATTATAGTAAGTCTGCTCTCCGTAACGAAGCAGGAAAACCGCCCCTAAAAGCGCCCATTGTGTAAACTTAGTATTACAGAGTACAATTCAACTAAAATTGTTGAATTAGTGAATCAATTAACGTAATAACAAAAACTAACGTCACATTAATTACCGCTAGGAGCATCAAAAGTCATCCCATTTAAGTTTTTCAAAAACCCAACTTTTAATGACGGAGAAATGTACTAAATATTATCATTTATTATAAATTTACCATTTCATAAATATTATCATTTTTCTGTTATATTTTTCTTGCCCTATACTTTATATGTTATTATTAATAACTTTCTCCCAGAATTTTAAAAAATCTTAAGAAACGGTCCTATTTAAAAGTGTGCCATCAATATTTTACATAATCAAAATGTGTACAAATGTCTGTGAGAAAGAAAAATTTTTAACAAAACCAATCCACAAACACGTGCAAAGCCTACCTGTCACCTGTAGAATCTAACTTTAAATCCAGTCAAAGATGCGAAAAAGAAACTGATACTTTCTTCTCTCATAAGACACGAAAATAAAGCTGCACAATTAATATTGAGGACCTTGAGAGTGGCTCAACAACTAGAACATATAAAGATAAATTGTTTACATATTTCTGGCGAGACTTCTAGTGGTTTATTTAACTAATCTAGGCTTAAGATAAGAGGAGGGGCAACTGAAAATTTGATATGTGATATCTAAATAAACTTGTTTGAATTATGTTAAAAAAAAACATTTGCAGAGCTATTTTGACAAAATTTGCGAGCGTGTAAAGGAAAAATGGAAAAACGAGCACTTCGATATTATATCGCTTAACCCTATTTCACTTGCGAAGGGGGGGGGGTGGGATCCCACCCTCTACTCGTTCTTTTGTATAACTCTGGAAATAAAAACATTTCTCACTTGAGACTTTGTAACTTTGCATAGATTTTTACCTGGAGCATTTACGGAAAAAATAATTTGGGTGACAATGTCCAAGCGAGGGTCCGGGAGGTCATTTTTCGAGATTATCTTTGGACAAAATCCCTTTTTTCAGCCAAAATTCCCTGCAACTCGAAATAAGTTGAAGTGCTTTATTTTAGCACCAAACTTGGGAAAATAGGGTGGTGGGACAATTGCCTCAGCCAGATTTTTGCCAGCTGGGCTAACTTCCCTCCTGGACGATTACCATCATGGACATTTCCCAATTAACAGTCTCCCCCTTCGAAATTTGACCCCCTCGAAACCGTCCAACTACTCAAAATCCCCTCCGAGGTATTCGCTCATTATTGTTTCTGTAAGTATATACCAAAATGGAAAAAAAAAGAAAAAATAATTTTCTTTATTTTTACGGGCTGTGCTTACAAGTGGTGTTGCTATGTGATAGATTCTTTTTTTTCAGTACGTATTACATGTAAAATAGAACATTAAATGAAAAATAGAAGGAAATAAGGTTGGCGAGCAAGACCCTCTATCACATTCTGGAAACAATACAAAATAAAAATCAGTTTACGCGCTTTTCAATTCACTTCACAAAACTTGAAAAAATCCACTTAGTTACTAATATTTTTCATACAAATTGAAGAAAAATCATGTGCCTCCAAATCTCAGAGGTGGTTTATTGTTTGGGCAATGTGCAAATGAGGAGGAGGGGGAATTCTAATAGGGGTAAATAAACTGTGGGCAGTTTTCTGTTGGGTGATTGTCCAGGGGGAAATTGCATTGGAAGTTCATAGCACGTGGGGGGATTTATATAGGGGGAATCCTAGAACCGGAAAATAGCATAAAAAAGCTCTTTTGGCTCACTTTTAAATACTATTCAAATCGTATTTTTTTCAACCTGTCAGATTTTAACAACAAAATGATGGCGTCATTAAGTTATTATAACGTCATAGATTAATCAATATTATTATAAGCGTAACGTCAGATTTTTTTCGTTAAACTTTCTAAACTTAAATTTTGAGTTCCGTTTAGTTTTTTT
>JANSTP010265704.1:0-20302 GCA_025330745.1 Cladonema radiatum | reverse complement strand
TAACTCTTGATTATTCATATCTTGAAAGTTATTAATGTTCATGTTTAAAAAAAAATACTCTGAAAATAACGATAAAATTAATGACAGGTTTGTGAAGTAGAAATATTCTTTTTCCTTTCTTGCAGAGTTTTTTCATAAGTTTCCAGTGAACTTTCGTCATAATAGCTTATTGTGTGCTAAATAATAACTATTACATGCTTCATCGATTCTTTTATGCAAAACAAAAGATGTCCACTATAATTCAGCTATAATTTACGAATAAAATCAAACGAGTTTGATTTTATTCTAAATTATAGCCGAATTATAAGCAGGTGAGATTGCGAAACTGCTCAAAAATTATAGTGAATTATAAGCTGCTGATACATTTTATAATTCATTATAATTCCTTATTATTTCACTATAATTCGAATTATAACCAAATTATAGTGAAAATTATACAAGTGTAACCAGCCCTTTACAGGATGAGAAATTCTGTATTCTTTCATGAAATATTTAGATTAAAATATTTTTGGGTATGCCCTGTTTTGAAATGATTAAAAATTCTGACATACAAAAATTATAACACTTAGGCATTCACACATTTTTATCAAACAAAATCTTGAAGAAGTCTTTACATTCAACTGTTCTTCAAGGAAATCAATAAATCAAGCTCTGTAATGGTTTGTTTTACGTTGTGTATTTCTGTAACTGTAAGATGGTTCCAGACATGGTATTTTGTTGTATAAAATAGGCGGCAGCTATTCTATACGGTGAGAACAGTACTAAAAGTATCACTATCAGTTCTAAAAGTAGTACTAGCTTTATTTTTATGTATATTTTTTTGTTTTTTGTTTATTTGTTTGTTTGATGGTTTGTTTTGTTTAGATTTCGTTGTTTTTGATGTTGCTCTTGTAGTTTTTTTTATTTCTTTAGTCTTTGAAATTTTATATCTTTCTAGTCATTACCTCATTACCTTAGTCTGCCAAAATGTCTTTCCACTTCAATTTTGTCCCATTCATATATCTTTTCTCATTGTTTAATACATCTGGTTTTTATAGTCCAATTTGATTATTTCTCATTGTTTTTAAATCAATGAAAAAATTTTATTCGAAAAGAACCTAAACCGTTTCCGAATATATAGAAAGGCATGAATCACCAAAAAAAAGAAGAAAAAAAAAATAGCTGAATGAAAACAGAAACATTTAATCATGTGTGGATTATACATTTAATCATATGAAACGTTACAAGACCTCAAAAAACCAATTGCTACTATGTTGTTGCCACCTCAGGGAAAAGCCCCATCATTTCCTCGGCACAACACACCATGTCTGCAACCATGTGCAATTTGATTAGGATCAAGCATGCTCAGTCAAAAAATGTTACCATCTTCAATAATTAATATTTGAAAAACAACATCAAAAACATCAACAAAAACCATAAAAACGATTTTTTTTTGTTGCTGTTGTTTTCATGTCAGTTTTAATGTTTTAATGTAAGCTCAATGTTTTTCATTTGGAATTCAAATTTTTGATTTATACCATCATCTTTATGGAGGTGAAGCTCTGCATATTATATAACATAAAAAAGGTTAAATTCAATAAAATAATAATAATCACAAAGCCCTTTTACAATTGATTTAAAAATTTGAATTTTAGGTATATAAACACTCCACTTATTTATTAACTTTCAAACAAAATAATTTTGAATACTGAGTCTTTCTAATACAAATGGATTCTCAAAAAGAATAACTTCAAAAGATTCTAAGCCATCAATATAAATAAACAAAACTATCCTACAATACAAAAGCAATTTGTTAATAGTCATCAATAAGACTGCATTAACGTTATCTAATCTAATTAATGTTTCAAACCTATTAATGTTTCAACCTCACTTCTTGACATTATTGAAAAAAAAAATATTATCAGATATAAATATAAATTATTACGACTTGGGTAAACATATGTATTTTAATCTGAAAGACAGAAAAGAAATAGCAAATCTTACGTTCTTCTTCTTGAGGTAGTACGAGGCATTTTCCTATAAAATAAATTCATTATTTTATATTACTTATGACCGCAAAAAAAATTATATTTTCAAGTGCATAAGATTCACAGGAATTATCAATGCCCATGTGAAATTCTTCAAACAAAACTGGTGATCTCTTATAATTCATTTAAAAGCATCATAATATTTCAAAAGCAATGAAAAAGAAACCAATATATTGACACTCCAATATTGTCGTAATTGAAAACCATTGCTAAATTTTTTAAAAAGATAGTTTTCTAAAAACAATATATTTTTAAAAAGACTATTTCATTATATTTTTAAAAACTTCAATGCTGTTTTAAAGTATACCCCTCAACTTTCATAATATACAACAAAAAATGTTCTTTAAACATATAAAATCTAAATATTCTTCGTAAATCTTCAGATACAACAATAAAATGTCTCATATGAATCTTAATACTTTCATTTAAAAATAGACAATAAAATAAGAACTTTGATATTACCATGTCTCCTCTATTTTGAGGCACTCTCCAACAAAACTAGTTCAATATTATACAAATGTTCTGGCAAACTGGTATAGGCATAGTTTAAGATAATTCTTCCTTCCTACATTCACTCTCCTTAGGATAGATGGCTAGATTTAGTTTTGTATGATAGGGCATACACATACTAAGTTTGATCTTTCAGTTGTCAATTTTTTTCCTTCTGGTATATCTTATCAATTTTCTGTTTGCAAGTATGAAATTTGAATGCACTCAAGGGGAAAGTCAAAACTTTTAAAGATTATTCTCTCTATAATAATCTAGAGATTAAAATTAGTGAGAGGTTATGTCTTTTAAATTTCTTTTTGTTGTTTTACTACATATTCATAATTTATAGTTGGTGCTCAGCTGAAGTTAGATACACTTCAACAAGCTCAACATTAATAAATTTATTTAAAAATGGAACAATATTAAGATCAGAGAAAAAATGAAACAATGTTAGAATTTGTCTGTATTTCAGACATATGTCTGTATGTTTGTCACCATGTTAGAATTTTACTGTATAACATTCAACAGACACTTTAGTCTATCTTAAAAAAATAGTGGTTGACACCCTTTCGGGGAGATGATGCTAGTAATAATAGTGCATTTCTTATATTTTTAATACTAGAACATTTTTATCTTCTTTCACTAAAATTGACTTCATGTTTTTAATAATTAAGGCTCATTATTTTATTGTTATTTTGTTTATACATTGTCACAGATGAGTAGTAATAAGCAGCAAAGACTGATGACCTAGGGGTCAACATATGATCATATGGGCTAGAACTGTGAAATCATTTAAAAAAGCTCCAATTTTCAAAACATATCTATGTTGATTTTTCTTCAATATTTTACCAGTAAACAGCACAACAAGAATTAATTAAACAGTAAATTTTTTTTTTTTTTCATTTTGTTTATTTACTTCAGTGACAATGTATCTATACAACTTAAAAGCTTTTATGTCAAAAATGCAATAGATATTACAACCATGTTAACAATTTAAAAATCTATAATAATCATAACAAATTTGATAATGCCTTATACCAGACAAAACAACGAAAGTGGGAAACCAGATGAAGACTCTTAGACGTCTTATCAATGGACCCTAACGTTATTCAATTTCTTAGCGTATGAAGAATATGCTTATTTATTTTAAGTTGTCAAGAGATATAAATAAATTAATAGCATGTAAAATTAAAACGTAAAATGTACTAGTTAAAAGTATTTGTCAACATTATCCAACAATCCTGAGCATTATCAATATCAAATCAGCCTGCTTTTGTCTTACATTTGGACTCAAAGAGATTTCCTTCATTTCTAAGCTGGTATTCCAATATAGGTCTTGGAGTAGCTATATTTGAAAAGGCTTTGGGGAAAATTTTATAGATGCTTTTGAAAGTGAGACATTATATGCAATACAAATTTAATTTATAAAGTGATAGAGCTTTTAAATCTTGAAACAAGGGTGTTGATGGTGTTAGTGAATATTTATAAGTTACAACACGATACAAGCGCTTTTGATGACAGAGAAAACGCTTTAAATTGGATTCACTAATGCCACTCCAGGAATCCATAGCATAACCAAGATATTTATTATTTATTCATTTTATATATAAAAAATGATTACATGTAATTCTTAAATCTTGTAACATTTATTACTTTTTTCAAATTATTTATTTTTCCCCTTTGTTCTATAGCAAGGTAAAAATGTCTATCGGCCAAGCGACTCTGATCTTTTGTTATTAGCATATTACCTTTATTTTTCTTTGCTGTAAGAGCAATAACTGGTGCCCTTGAATAATGTACCAAATATAAAAGTGGCGGTGTGTGGTTACCAAAGAAATTATCTTAATCAAGCTAGAAAAAATATTAAAATGCAACACTTGCTAAAAATGTTAGATGTGGAAAAACAACAGCATGAAATGCAAATCTAGAAAAGGTTTGATTCACACCATTAGAGGATTTTCTAAGCTTCAATTTCAGATGTCTTACAACTTCCTTTGAATAAATATTCTTTGTCAAAATCCCTGAATACTTTTGTTACAAAAATTCAAAGATGCCAACCATAAGAATTTTTGCCAAATACTTTTGTGCTTTTAACTGATATTTTGAATAATGAATAATAAATAATTATGAATAATTTTCATTATTATTTAAAGTCAAATCAAAATACCAGCAAAATACCTCAGAAGAGCAAATAATATGTAATGATTTGTCTCAATCCCAGCACCAAAGATACACAGACAACTTGCCATTAAGTTCCTCTAGCTATTCAAACTTCTACTTAATACTGCCCCTACCATACATATACTCACCAAAATATTGGCATATCAAACCAGAATGCTTTTGAAGAATTTAGTCTTAACATTTGCCTCTTGCTGTGAAAATGACCAAATTAGTTGTTGTAAAACTACTCTGCCAAAAACTTGATACCTCTCCAGTGTCTTTAATTTTGAATGCCTTGAAATGTCCTAATGTCTTCAACCTTTCTCCCTGTTGCTATGGTAATGATAAACAGGGTAATTTAAGTTGAAGTTCCCAAACTTGCCAATAATAACCTTCTTCGTATACTTTTCATGTCCAAACTTGGTACACATATACTCCATATCTCTTGAGACCAAAATTTTTTTACATTAGCTTAGCAACCTATCCCATAGAAACTAAGTTTGGCAATCCTTTATTTATATTTTTGACTCAATATTTTTGAAATAATGAAGAAAAGTTTTGGTGCAATCACTTGCTGGGGGTATGTAAGCAGGCCAATCCATTAGCTTCAACATCAAAAGCATAGGTAGCATAGTACAACTATCAATAAATTGTTACTCTAGCGTTATTATGATCTCCTGTAAATTTGGTCATATTAAAGAAACCTTCAGGTGAATATAATCTTACAATACCTTTACTAATTAAACTTGGTACATGTATACCTCAAATGGTCCATTATTATACACTTGTTGCTATAGGAATGGCCTATGACATTATTGAACAGTTACTTATACTACCTGCACTATAAGACTTTTAAAATACTTATACTAAACAAACTTGGTACACTTATATTAAGGATTAGTTCTAGGTCCAACTCTTTTTAATATTTACTTGAATGATCTATTTTATACTTTAACATCAGAAGTATGCAATTTTGCAGACAATACTACGCCTTTTATATGGGACATGAAATTAAGAAAAGTTTTGAAAAGTCTAGAAAAAAACTTAGCCTTAGCACCAGGATGGTTTGGAAATAATTATATGAAGCTGAATGCTGATAAACGTCATTTGCTTATTGCTGGGCATAAGTGACAAAAGTAAAGTATAAATTCAAATACAATTTGCGAGGAAGAAAATGCTAAGCTACTTGGTATTACCATCAGCAATACATTAAACTTTAAATAACACTTTGAGTGTTGCTAATTTTCTATCCTTTAATAGGTAAAGAACTCTCTTCAAAGCCTTTAATGAGTCTCAATTCTGTTATAGTACGTTAGTTTGGATGTTTCATGACAGATCTTGTAACAAAAAAAAAAATAGAATTCATGGAAGGGCCCTCAGAGTTGCTAACAATGATTTAAAGACACCATTTGAAGGTCTCTTGTCAAATGATAAGTCTTTCTCTATTTATCAACAAAATCTCCAGCTCCTAGCAACAAGTATTTATAAATGGTTTAATAATCTGCCAAATGACCTAGATAACCTCTTTTCTGTCTCTCTTAGAGATCCTAGAAAGTTGTTCGTTCCATCTGTTAATAAAACTTTTGTTGGAAAGGAAGGTCTTCCATACTTCGGGCCAGTTTTGTGAAACAGTTTACCTAGACAAATTAGGGATAGCTCCTCAGAAGCTTTCAAAAATAGAGATTTTGAATTAAAATGTGAACGTCGTTTATGTGTTAATTATATTCAACATGTCGGTACAATTCTCCTCTGTATTTGATTGTAATGTAAACATATTTATATTATTTATCTACTAATTTACAAAACTCGAATAATTTTACTGTGCCTTCAGTTAACACTCATAAATTTGGAACCGATACCACATATTTTCTTAGCCCAAAAATATGAAAAATCCTCCCACCAGACCTTAAATACTGTGTCAGTCTAAATCTATTTAAAACGAATGTAAAGAAATGGACCCCAGAGAACTGTCTTTGCAGACTTTGTAAAAATTATCTGCAAGGAATAGGATACGCAAATATTATTGAAAATTAACAGACTTTTGATCCTTTCATCCCCTTCTTGCTTTAACTTTCAAAGTTGACATAAATTAGCCTACATTTGTTCTCATCTGTATCGCTATTGGGTTATTTTTGTGACTTATGTTATACTGTAACATTTTTTTTCAATTTTATTTTAAAGTTTAATTTGTAAATGTTTTGTGCTCTTCTTTTATTATTTTTTTTTATTATTGTATTAGGGAAAAAGGTGTTTTTATCAGATAATAATAAATAGCGAAATTGCCATCACTCTAAGGATTTTGCCATTTTGGAAATCTTCTAATAAAATTGAACAAAATTTAATTATCTTCCCCCATTGCACTCTACCTTTTTCTGCTATCTGAATAATGTATGTTTTGCTTTTCTCACTTATCTGTTTGCTTAGTATTTTATTGATTGCTATGTTTTTGTTCTGCCTATGTCTATGCTTCATGAGAGAAGAAGGCTCAGTTTTCAAGGTTTTTTATTCCTTTTTGAAACTAAAGATGAATCAAAACATTTTTGCTGTAAGTATTCATTGATATAGTGGTATTGCAAATTTCCAAGGTCAACATTTCTTCAAGCATCATTTCTTCAAGAAAGTAGAGTTCTTTTTCATTGTAAAACTCTAGTTCAAGTCTTTGAAAAAAAGCCAAAAATTTTAGTACTAAAAATATCAATAAGACCTAGGTCCTAAAGAAATAAGTAATCTTACCGAGTAGTCTGTTTGTATGATGAACTGGTTCTGCAATAAAAAAAGAAAACGATTATTAAATTAGACATAAGAAATTCATAGAGATATTATTCTTAAAAACTAAACTAAAAATAATATACAAAAGCTAACCATCCAAGAACGTTATTTTGAAAAAAGCAATAATTTGGATAGATGGATTAAGTGCTCTTTTCTTGTTCCTAAGCTTGAACACAGAAAACAACTGATAATAAAAATAATGTAAAATGATTTATTAAAAGTTCACTTTTGACAGTCACTAAATAATTAAAAGTTGTTTAATTGCACCCCCCCCATAGTGATATCAAGGAAAATTTATCAAGGAAATTTTTGTTTTTTTGATTGATGAGTCATGTAAAATGCACAAATGGAAAAAAATATCAAATACCTAAACTAAATACCTTCTGCAAAGGCTTTCGTAACATTTTGAAGTAAATTTTTTCCAACAGAGTATTTTTAAAACTAAATTTTGAAAAACCACACCATGTTCATAATGGTCTTTTCAATAATGGGGCAACATGCATTCCTTCTTTTTAGTTTTATAATTACTGCAGCTTGACCTTTTTTATGATGGAAACTTTTTTAGGCCTTTTGACATTACTTTTTTTGCGAAAATTTCTAGGATTTACTAAGGCTTATTTTAGAGCATATATTTTCCATTTCTGACAAAAAAGTATGTTCAAGAACAGCATAAAATTTCCAGAATTTAGGTTTACTCCTTAATTGTGGAGAGAGTCATTCATTTGCCAGTGCATTCAATCTTTAAATTACCTGATCAACCCTTTTATTATGAGAATTTTGTTATATGAAACATTTATACTTCAGCCAAAAATTAAAATCTGAGCCAAAATATTGGGACTTTATCAACATGTTTTTTTATCTACAAGTCTTTCTACAACAAATGTGTGGGGAAAACAAGACTTTCACTGCAGCACTTTCACAACCATTATATAAGTTTTAGCGATGAATTTCCAAGTTGAAAATTGACAATGCATTTTTGTTTTTAATTTTTGTGAAAAAAGGGGAGTAATATTGCGGAGATATGATCTCATTATCTACAATTTTTTTATAATTGTACTGAGCACCAGAAAAGGGGCAAGGGCAATAATGATCTCTTACAACCCATAAATACTAAAAAATTAGTGAGGTAAATGGACAAAGAATTTCCTAAGAAAGAGAATATGCTTGTCAGTCTGGGGCATTGGAAGTACGTGGAATCAGGCTTTTTCAACTTTATATACTAACTTCCACATAAAAAACTTATTGAAGTTATAAGATAATAGACTTCTGCTTTAATTGAAAATCTAATGAGTACTTGTCAGTTGTAGAAAGGTCTGGTCCTGGATGGGTGAAAACTAAACCAAAATAATTTTATTTCACTAAAATGTCGTTAAATAAAGCTGTAAAAATGCTTATAACAAATTGTTTTTTTTACATTGGGAGATTCTTTGTTTCTTCAAACAATTGGAATATCGATGGAGTCTGATCCAGCTCCCTTTTTGCAAACTTTTTCTGTATTATATGAATCTGAATGGGTTAAGAAAACTGTAAAAGCAAATCCAGCATTGCCCTGTCTCAAATTCAAAAAAAAACAATTTAGGGTTTCCTTTTGTAGACATTCCCCATAAAGCCAGACAATCAATGTAGAAGTGTGTGCCATATCTTTTATATTAACCCCCACTATAACAACTTGGCTATATCAATCAATTCTTTATTGGAGGTAATGAAAAATCAAGGAGCAAGACATCAACAATTGACCTTCTTTTTAAAGAAAGCTGTTGACAAACATAAAATTGCTAAGAATTATTCTGTGTCAAAAGATGAATTACTTACACATTTGAGAATGTAATATTATTTGTGAAATAAGTCGATTTAAGTAAGCTGGTCTTCATAATTAATTTTCTATATTTATATTCTATATTCAGATTAATCCTATGTTTCAAATTTTTTTCATTCTTATTTTTATTACTATTATTGTGTATTCGTGTGTTAAGATGTCAAATGAACTAAAAAAGGAAACTAGATATTTCAAGAAAACGAGCCTGCTCCTGAAAGAATCTTCCATATCATTTGTGCTGAATATTCCAGTAGTGGAGATTATTAGGAAAAGTTTTGCTAAAATTTAAATCACGATAGATCTCACACACAAGAAATACTTATGTTTCTTCTTCTGTTACATTCTATGAATTTCAAAAAACTCCATGGGAATCAATAAAGTGAATAAATATGTACACTTAGCCAAATACTTTAGAGTGATACTAATTTAGTTAGTGAAGTTAAATATTGATATCATAATTTGATTGATAAGGACATATGCTCAAAAATCTTTTTCACTAAGAAAATCAGCGCTTACAGGGCCAGAGATTGTTAAAAATAAGGATTGTGCAGAAAAATTATTTACTGATAAAACTTGCTGAATCTCATGAACAAAAGCCTCTCAGAGATTGACTTTGGTCTCGTTGGAAAGGGGATCCAATTTCCTTCAAGTAAGGCCTCGAGCAACTGCCAAGAAGAAAATTAGATTTTTTTTCAGTTGTAAATGTAAGCAAACAAAAATAGCTATTTGGACGGTTGTGAGAACTGAGAACTCAACAACAAGAAGGAATTTCAGATGTAACTCAAACTATAGATTTCTTTTTAATTATTCAAATGGTATTTGACTTGGGTTTTTTGATAAGGAAACGACTATCTTTCTTACTCATCTATTTCAAATTGTCTATACAGAGAAGAAGAAAAGCAGAGCTTGCTTCTGAAAATAATCAAGAATGACATTATCTCAAAAATAGAACCATTGTATTTACTCTTTTTTTGATCTATTGTGATATTTATTCCTTAGCCTAGCTATGCTCGGCTGTTCCTACTGAATTTTTTTAGTGGAACAACAGAGGTCGCGCCATGGGGATTGGGAACCATAGTTTCCTCACTTTCTTGCAAACCCTTCATTTTTGTGCTAAATTTGTTTTGACTAGAAACTAAACAAACTTATGCTTTGGCCCCTACACTTTCGTATTCATGGTGCAGCCTCTGAACAAACAGTGTTTATGTCCAGGCAGTTTTTATGTTTATTTGGCATATGATTTGTTGATATCCATTTTTATGATACCTTTTGGAATATGGATTTTATCTCTGCATTATTTGTATAAATAATATTATTTTTGCAAACAGAATATACCTATTAGACGCAAATATTGCTTTTATTGTTTGTGTCATTTTCCTTTACAATTTTCGGTTCCTGGTATAGTCAGTATACTTCAGTACACATATAATTACGTCACTAAAAACCTTTTTTGGCATTTTCTTGAAATTTTTGCTCTTTGTCAGCATTTTCTCTGTTTTATTTTCTCTGGTTACTTATTGTCTTTATGCATAGCTATTGCTATTATTGCTTTTGTTTCTATATATCGGTTGATAAGCACTAATAAAGCACTGGGTCTGATTATTTCATACATCTTATATTAAGCTAGCTATTGTATGTAATAATGTTCATTTATGTGATACAACTAATGTGAAATGATAATTGCTCTCTAATTATTGTTTCATAGTCATCTTTAATGAAGTACCATTTCTTACAATTTATCAATTGATCAATTGCATTCTACTTTTGAGCTTTCAGCACTATACTTTTAATCAAATGGGCTGGTTCTAGCTGTGATTTATTACATGGAGGATTTAATTTTTTTTCCAACATTTTTGTGCAATACTTTACTCTCGTGTATTATTAAAATTTTCACTAGCCTTACTTAAGTTGAATCTAATTCATGGATATATTAACATGGTATTCAATTTGAATAACTTGCTGATATTGTATATTTAGTTCTTGTTCTTTTGGCAACTTAAGCCCTGATTCAAATTTGTTATAAGAGGATTTGACTGCATTGCATACACAGCTTAAAAAATCATTTTAGTTGTATAATTTTTTTTTCTCTAGCTAGTTTAACAATCTGTACTTGGCCTTGTTGGAATCAAATAAAATAGACAGAGGAAAAACATTGGTCTTGAAAAAGAGCTCATTTAACAGTCATTTATTCTAATATTTATTCATATCTAGTTTGCTAATATTACTGCTCATTGTTTTTTAAATTAATTTACTGTACAAAATGAGCAATAAATAACAATAAAACCGATTAAATTGATATGATGAATTATTGTTAACTGAAAAATATAAAATTACTACTACATCACCACATAAGCAAGTTTTTGGCTAATTAAAGGTAAAGAATAAGGCATTTATTCTGTAGTGACTGAGTTGTTTTTTAAAAGTTGATTTGATTTGTTTTTTGTTTTTTTTAAATCATATAGTCCATAAGTTAAGTATGAAAATGTTCATTGAGATGAATAATGTTATTATATATTCTTACAAAGCTAGGCAAAAATTAGGCAAGTTGAGTACCATTGATTTTATTTTTTATGATGTTACTTATGTAAAACAGATTCCAAAATTGATCCTATACATTTTTCCAGGGCCTTTTGCCTAGATACTGATAATGTCATAATTTCGGTCAAAAATATTCTTTATTCAAAAAAACTGATATTTATATACCATTCAATTCAGAATTTTATGCCCATTATTATTTAATAAAGGATATAGGTAAAGAATAAAACTATATAGCCTGGATGTTCTAGTTATGACGCCACAATCTACAGTTGAGAAAAATTTGAAATTCACAAATTTCAATGCTTTATATATATCAATTGATTGGAAGTTTTATGCAGGTCATTTTTTCATGAAAATATGTGCTTGAAAATTCTATGCAACGTGATACTGTGCTTACAAGGTCTAATTATGGATTCACAATCTTTGGTCAAAAAGTAAAGAAATTCTTTAAAAAGCATCAAATTGTATGCGGATTGAAAGAAAGTTATATGCTAATCACTAATACAATAAAACATTAACCATCATAAATACCAATAGGGGGAGCCATAGAGCATATAAATGTAAATAAATAATGTCATAAATTTCTGTCTCAGGATGAAGGTTAAACTGTAATATTGGGGAAAATTTTACAGTTAAGGGTTAATTTCTTTTCATTAGGGTTAAAATAAAATTGGCATTAACAAGAACAAACATGGTAAATCTTCTCTATTCACAAAAGTTAGCTTTAATCTGTTGTTTTTCTCAGTAATTTCTTCTCAGCTCGAATTAGCACAATTAACCTTTTTTTCCCTAATATTCCATTGTATTTAGGGTGAAAATTAAGTTAAGTTTCATAACGATTTGCAATTTCTAGGCATAAACGAGCACTCATAGATTAACTAAAAAGTCTGCCAATGCAATATACTTTCTATATTTCACTCAATAAAACACATTTCCCTAGCTTGGTGTATTCACAGCCTGTAACTACTATAATGTTAGCCTAGGAGAATTGTTGGAGCCAAGTGGCGAACCGTAGGAAAGCAACTAGAGAACTTTCTACACAAATGTAAAATCAAGGGAACCTGATAACCTGATCGGCACTCAACTGAAAATGCAGTCTTTGTCATTTAAGGTGTGCTATTGGGCTCCAAACCTCCGCACACGCTTAAAATAATTAAGGTGCGCTAGGTGAAGCGTGTCTGAATTGTTAAAATCAAGCACCCTGGCTTCTTTTTCTTTTTTTACTCATGATCTTTTTCTTGTTAAAAAGAGTTATTTTATTAGAAAAAAGATATGTCTAGACTTATGATATTAAAAAAGAGTTCTCTATCTTAATTTTCTTCTTTGCACAACAGGTGAGCAACATTTCAAATATGTTTACACAAAACACGTTATATAAAATATAATCTATAATTCAAAGCCTTTTATGCTTTATTTCGTTTATGAATAAAAACTCTTCAATCAAAACATGAAAAGAATGTTTCTTCTATCTCAATCGAAAGTATTTGACAAATCACCAATCATTTTCAGAATAATATTATATAAATGTCAAATGTCTCAATTTTTATGTGTAAAAAGATGTTGAGCTTTCAGAAAAATATTTTCTTTTTAAATAGAATGTCTAATCGAATGCAAAGTGCAAAGAGTTTTACATGAAATTTCTCTTCATTCATAAGATTTCATTCAATTTTTTTTATCACAAACTTTTTTAAAATGCTTATCTTGTTAGCTAACAATCCTGGTGGGGAACCAAAGGAAAGCAACCTGAGAATCTACTCTCAAGTGCCTAATAAAAGGTGGGAAGGTTAAAAATTTTCCAAATCTTTCCCCACTTCCTAAACCTTGTAAAAACTGCAACCTTTATTAATATTGAAAAACCAGTTGTCAAGTCTTCAAGTATATGTTATATGGTTTAGGAATAATTATATTTGTTCTTATGAAAATGATTGCTTCTTGAAGAGTTTTAAGCATTAAAAATACTCTTATCTGTGTTTAAAAATATAGATGGCTATTTATTTAAACCAGCCTCTGCTTATCAAATAATAGGAAAAAATGATTAAGTGAGCTAATTTGAGTTGAGAATAAATTACGGAGGAAAACAACAGATTAAAGTTAACTTTTGTGAATAGAGAAGATTTACCATGTTTTTTCTCATTAAGGTTACCGGCAGATAAAGTACCATTAAAAACCTGATTTTCTGATTTTGACATGTCTGCATAGAGCCAGAAATTTTCTTTCCATACACAATCTTATTTTTTTAACTTTTGTATTTATATAGCTCTTCTTGGGGGTGATTTACCATAAATTTATAGTATCTCTTCAAATATATAATTTCCATTCCTATGACAACAGTTTTTTTCAAAGAAACTTTTAGCCCTCCATCACAGAAGTAGTTTCGAATATTTGGGCATAAAGATTTGTCACTTAGGGAATTTCCATAAAATGTTGCAGAATTTGCGATGTCATCTAGTTTATAAAAGAATTGTCCCAATTGTAAATTTTAAATATCTCAAGTTATAATATTGCTATCAAATTAAAAACTTTCATATCAATATTAGATGTGTATTATATCTCTTCTGCAATAAAAATTCTGATAAATAAGTTTTGGATCACTAGTCCCAGGCCCCTTTTAAAAATCATGTTGTCCTCGATTTAGAGCTCTTGAAAATATCTTTTAAATTACTTTTTATTTTTAAAGTTCTTCAAAAGATTCTGAACTCAAAAAAACAATTCATTTATTGAAAAAAAGCTTTTTCGGTAGATATTGACTCTGGCCCTAAAACAAAAAAGGGCTTGAAACTAGTGAAGTCAAAATTATTTTTGAAAAATTTTTTGGATATTGAATTTTCCTTCATGTGTACAAATTGTGTATAAGTTTTCATGAATGGAGTTTTATTATAACGTGAGATATTGAACATTCAACACTGGAGCAATTTTTCTATTCACTAGATGACATCACAAATTTTTGAACTATTTAGGGAAATTCCCTAAGTGACAAATCTTTAAACCCAAATATCTTGAGAACAAAAAGTCGGATTGAGATTAAATAAAAACAGGCGTTCATCGTTTTTTTTTCTCTTTCACATGAACCCAACTTATATTTTCATTTCGGAATCTCTTTAAGCGGTCTTTTAGAGAGTGTTGTAGAAATTAGCTTTTGTTCATACACTCTTCTAAGTGTTATGTCCAATGTTTACTGAAGGGGGACATTCGCAAATAGTGATTCAACATTGTAAGATACTAATTTAAAAACCTTCTTGAAACAGATGGAATGATATGTCATCAATCTTTTCTGCTGTGTCAATTGAGTTCTTGAAGGTGTATTTGTTCACAGTTAGAGGTTGAAGTAGTTTAGCTAGGAATTTTCGAGTGCTATAGTGAGAGGTTCCAGTAGTGCCTATTATTGTTTCAAATTTAGCTAAGCCTATGTTTTGTGTATTTTGGGCAGACCATGTGCTCTGGCTGGTTTGAAGTTTTTAGGTCTTATCATATAACTTTTTTTGAAATTTCTTTCTTGTTTAGCAAATTTCGCTGATAGCTTTGTAAAGATTTCAACGTTTGATAGAAAGATCTCTATGAATAGATCTGAATTCAGTTTCATCACAAAAAATAGATGACACAGATTGAAAATAAGCTACTTTGTCTATGAGTACTATCCCATTTTCTTTGTCTGGTTTTAGAATAATGATGAATCTTTGCAAGTTATTAATAATTTAATGGTATTGCTATCTTTTTGAAAATTCCAATCGTCAATATCTATCAAATTAAAAGCCATAGGACATAAAGCATTCTTAATTTTTTCCTGTTTAAAGTTACTTTTTGGTAATATAGTTTGGTTTCTAATTGGTGCCAAATGTCTTCAGTAGTTGCTTCCACTTGGTTAGCTTTAGGACTTACTACCAGACCATAGTCTAGACCTTTCTGTAATATCTAAAATTAATGTTTCTTAACCCTATTTTGCATGGGGGGTACCCCCCCCCCAAATCAAAAAATCTGATTACTTGGAAACTACAAAAGCAATTGAATTGAAATTTTGGCCCAGTGAACAAAATTTAGTTGCGCAACTATTAAAGAAAAATTAGACCCAACCACCCCCTCCCCCCTGTCCACACCCTCTTTTTTGGGCATCGATGTAACATTTTTTATCCAATATCACACTCTTTCTGCTGTAACTTGACTTATGCTAAACCTTTCAAGATCAAACTTCACAACTGAGTAGACGACAACATGACAAATATATGTCGGCAACATACCGACATCACTGATGTCAATATGACATCATTCTTTGCAGATGTCGTCATTTTCCAAAAAATTGCGATTTCGGAGTTTTTGCTGGCATCATCACCATGTTACATGACTAGACCAAATAAAAACATATTTTTTGAGTAGATTTTATTAGTTGCTACTAGTATAAAAAGTTTCATCTAAAAATACAAAGTAGTTCTCAAGTTACAGCCCTGAGTTGAAAAAACCGAATTTTTGCTTTTTCGGCACCCTTTAGATGGCCTTTTTAGGTCAAAGTACTTATAAAATTCTTTATGGAGTATAATTTGCAATAAGTTTGGATTGATTTCCATTAGTATTCGTTTTCTCGCAAACCTTTACTGGAAAATAGAAAAGAAAAGAAAAAAACCTTGAAAATAGCCTCTTTTTGATGTTTTTGATGACGTCATCACCTAGTCACGTGACCTGAGGGGTCAATTTTTTTTACTTTTTGAAACTTCACATGTTGTTTGATATTTGTGGTAACTTTTATCCATTTTGGTTAAAAATTGCTGATTTAAACCTGGAGGGGGGTGGGGTAATTTACCCCCTGGCCCCCCATGCTTCTAATGTACATAAAAAAGCCCATGTTAAATAGGGTTAAGGGTATAGCTTGATAAATTGGTAATGATAACATTGGTATTGGTTGAAATGTCAAGGGTTTTCTTTCATTACGAAGATTATTGGGTTTTCTCTTTGTGTAATTTTTGAACAACCATTTCATACTTTAATACATATCTGTTAATAGCTATGCGTAAAGCAAATGTTTTAAAGAAAGAACTGAAGCAAGGAGATCTTTCACGACACAACAAATGAAGTAAAACTGTGTAACATATCACCTATTCAATATAATGTCAGAGTGATTGATAAACGTAATAATTTCTCAATTCTTCTTTTCAAAGAGGCGTTCTTGATAAAAGATTGCAAACCACTTTTGAAATCAGTTCTTAAAGCATCAAGAGATCTTGCTCTATTTTAATTGCTTCAATTGATTTTTAATTGTTATTAAATGTTGCTAGGCAACTTGTTCTTTAATAAAACACAGTAGCTTTGTACTTGTAATTTTATTCTCTGACGATGCTTTTGTTTTAAAGTGAAATATAAGATTATTTTAAATTTGTTTTGTCATAGATTTGATAGACCACATTGATCCTGTATTGGCTCAACTTGCCGTTCGGAATTTGTTTTATTACTTATGTGCACATTAATAAAAATATCTTTTATAGAGATCACTTTCTATTAATACGTAATACAATAAAAACATCTTTAAATTTGAAAAGACTTTTATTAAGGAAAAGAATTTAGATTTTTTCAGGTAAAAACTTTTAATCGCTTTTATCTCGGACTTTTCAGTGTTTCTTAGGCTATGATCCCTCACTTGGACCGCATGCACTACAGTTGGCATTGAATCCAACTCCATTGAAAAAAAACATTCGACTACTGAAGAGTGCTCCATTTGTTTAAATTAAGTCGTCAAAATTAAGATATCAGCATTTACAGCTGTGATACAGATTTATGATGATTTCAAAGACGTTTCATAACATAGCATTTCTGGGCTCATGAATCTTTAAATAAAAATATAAGGCACACTTTAATGCATATATGCATGATGAAAACAACCAAAAAGTTTCGATGAAAAAATCCTTTAACTAAAGCTGAAGGAGGAATCCATGTAAATATGACACTTTTCTGTGTAATTGCGGAAATACAACAGGAAAATAAAAACAACCTCATTCACTAAATTTTGAATTTAATAACAATGTTACATGTCTTTTCAAATATGGAAAAGGTAAAGAAAAATTGGAAAAAAATTGCTTTTTCTGAAATTTGTTGTGAAACCTGTTTCTAACAACCTTTATGCAAATTTTATTTTATCCAACTTCACTTTACAAACTTCCATTTTGTTGTAATGAAATTAACCCTTCACTGTAATATCTTCCCCAACACAACAGTTTAACCTTCCTCCCAAAACTCAAGATTTTTGCATAATTTATTCGCATTTATAGGCTCCATGGTCCCCTATTGAAATTGATGATGGTTAGTGTTTTTTTTTATTAGTGATCATCATATAACTTTCTTTCAACTGGCATACAATTCGTTGCTTTTGGAAGAATTTCTTTACTTTTCGACAAAACATCATGAAGCCATAATCAGAACTTCTAGGCACCGCAAAGAATTTTCAAGCACATATTTTTTATTAAAAACTGATCAGCATAAAATATCCAATCAATTGATATATCAAACATTGAAATTTGTGAATTTAAAATTTTTATTAACTATAATTTGTGACGTCATGATAAGAACTTAGAGGCTATGTACCTTTTTATATAGGCTTTTTCAACCCTATATGTCATTTTTGAACCTATTAACATTGATATTTGAACTCTACATATCAAAAGCTCTCTAACGATACAGGGTTTTTTTATAAGCAAGCAACCAGTTTATAAGAAACCAGTACTGACCTCGAATTTTTTGAAGCAACTTTCTGTACTGATAATAAAAGCAAATTTTTTTGATTAAGCAACTGATAATTTCTTTTTATATAAAAATTTATCAGAAAACACTTATTACTTAGGTCTCTGGCACATTATTCCTCAAGACAGAGGTATTATTAGCTCAGTTATTGACAATAAAGTTAAGATTTACTTTTTTTGGGCATTGAACATGATTTTAGATGATCTAAAAAATCGCTGCTAATTTTATGCAAGCAACTGCTAAGCATTTTTCAGTAGTGAAATTCCTAGAGGCAACTTTGAGTACTGACCCCTGACCTTAGTTGCTTATAAAAAAAACGTGTATATACTAACATTTTTTACTGCAGTGAAAATATTTTTCATATTTTTTGCCTGTGCCTCATGAACTAATATCAAATATGACAAAACATAAAATTTTGAATTGTTGTGCTTCAAATTCATTTAATTTTAAAAGGTTTTCAAATGGTTTTCAAAAGGTTTGCATATTGAAAATGCCTACATTCATTCAAAATTAGCAAAGAAAGGCAAAAAACTAGTAGAAAATATACTCATTATAACATGAGTGCAATTGACTTATTTTAACTAAGTAAATCGTCAAAATAAACAACATTTCAGAATAGATAATGACAAACACCTAGTACAGAGAACAAATTGCCCATTTTATTCCAAAGTTCATTTCCCTGGTTCATAGTTTTCAGTGAAAACTCAAAAGATAAAATTAGCTTGAAAATTTAGCTTAACATTTAATATGTGATTTTTTTCCCATGAAAACAAATATTAAAGGATGTTGATAAAATTAGAAATCAAGAGCTGTTTCTAGATTTTGGCATATTGAAAAGTAAATGAAAACTTAGAACCTAAAAAAGCTAAAACCAATTCAGATTTATAAATTAGCTCTAATCTTAATTAGCGATATCCTAACTTGTTTGGGAAAATAACATTAGAAAAATTTAGATAAGATGTCTTGAAAATATCATAACTAAAATAGGATGAATGCACTCACACAAGAAATGTTTTAAATTCAACTATTGTTTCAAGACAAAATATATTTAAAATACAAACACTAAACAAACTTACGGTTTTGGCAGCTTTTCTCCTGGGTTAGTGTTGCTAAATAAATGAGGGCATAAAATATTGAGCACAAGGCTATTTCACATTTGAAAAACAGAGCACAAATGACAAAAGGTTTTGAAAGAACATTTAAAAATTACCAAGATAAAATATAAAAGGGTTATTCCCTTGATTTTTTGGATATATTTTAGGGCAGTTGCATAATTACTCCACATTTTTCAAAAATCAAGTATATAAGTATGTGCGTTGTTCTTAAACAAATCCTAAATTATTGAATTCTCCATAATAATGATAATAAATATTGAGAAGTAAGAATAGTTATTGCATACATCAAGATAAATCTACCTTAATACTCTTTGCTTTTAATAAACTGTGTTTTCTGCTTTGTTTCAATATTATTGTAATAGTTTTGTTCCCACGTTAATAAAAAATTTAAAAAAGGTATGGATATTGCTCAAAGTAAAAAACCCAAATTAAAAAATGTCAGAGTAAGCAGTACCTTTAATAGAAGTCTAGATAGTCCCCTGGATGTTGATCAAAACATTTTAGAAGAAAGGTAGAAGAAGAATAAAAATAAATGCTTTTTTCCTGAAGGTTTGCTTAAATAATCGTTAAAGGTGTTTTTTCATTTATGCATCCTTAAAGGGATTCCGAGGTGAAAATATAAGTTGGTTTCATATGAAAGAGGAGAAAAAATGATGAATACCAGTTTTTAT
>JANSTP010265693.1:0-10853 GCA_025330745.1 Cladonema radiatum | reverse complement strand
AGTGGTTAGACAATATTTTTCTACTTTTTGTGAATTTCTTTTTAAAAGAAAAGCGGCTTGGCTACGCTAGGCTAATATGAGCCTAAGTTGTATTTTCACTTTGGGATCCCTTTAATATAGATTTAGGTACCGTATGCATAAGTACAGTAGTGTCTTGAGGGTAATCAGCAAAACGAAAGGACGTCAAAATATACCAACAAGTGACAACGACTATTTATAGTCTACAAAGAAATAAACTTAATACTAATAATTTTGATTTTCATATTTACTTTGACCACTTCCTTTTCCAATCTCATCGTTAAAGACGCACTAACATATTTTTTCTGATTCACCCACTAAGCATTCACAGTGTGTAAGCCAGGATTTGAAAAAATTCAGTGGTTTTCAAATTACATCGGGAAATTGCAGGCATTATGACCTTGATTCATACATTTCACAATGTAACAAAGCAATTAAAAGCATTAAATTAGCATAGTAAAGGTTTTCTATTGTTTTGCACAATAATGTCCAAGGTTTAAAATATTTTAGCAGTATTCTCAGAGCTATTGGGAAAAATTAGACTATTTTTCAATTGGGAAAACGGCGGCAACGCTGAAAATAAGACCCTAGCTTACACCCTTATTCAGAAAACTATAGCCTCAAGTTTCAATTGAAAAGAGGGGGAAAAGGATCTTTTCTGAAAAAAAAAAGACAAATGTTTTCATCAATAGTTATCAGTAAAAGTCGGGTGCGTTGCTTATGATACTTTTTTCAAAAGAAAATATGTCATGTTTCATAAATTTAAACATGTAGTCTTCTTACTAAAATACGAGGATTGAATATAAAAGTTCTATTAAGCAACGGCTTGTCATGCAATATGAGGAGACTTTCTTTTATCTCCAGACAAAAGTTATTAGCCTCGTTTGCAATTATTTCAAAATCGCCGAAATAGGCAACATGCTCAGCTTTCTGTATATGGTCAAGAACAGCGGTCAACAACGGATTTATTAACGTTTTGTTGGTGAGAGCAGAAACACCCTGATGATCTGAAGCTCTAACTTTAAAATCTCGGATGGTTTTTCCAATATAAGAAGCATTGCAGCTTCTACACTTGAACTTATAAACTAAGCCAGAGCGAAGGGCTTTCTTCACGTTGTCCTTAAACCAGAAAAGAGTTTACTGATCTTTAACTTTACATATTGTAAATATTTACGAAAATGCTTTTGGAGTCTGGTGCGAGTCTCTAGAGAGTTCTTACCCAGAAGCGAAAGCAAAAGCTTGTCAATTTGGAGCGAAAGCTCGTCAATCTGTAGTCTTTTATATTCAATCCTCGTAAAATATGTCATATGAGTATTCTCAAAAGGAAATACTTTTTGTAGACAACGAAAAAATGTTTTTTACTTTACTTGATCATTTGATGCCATTTCAAAAGAAATGTTTTATTTATCATGAAGAAGAAAATTACGATGGAAACATGACGAATGTAAAGAGATCAAAATAAAATAACTCATCTTCGTTTCAGCTCGTTTTGAATTCCTGTTGCCTCGTTTTGGCTCATTTCGGTTCGTTTTGGATTATTTCGGGTCATTTTGTATTCGCTTTGGCTGGTTTCAGTTCGTTTTGGGTCGTTTCAGGTCGTTTCAGGTCGTTTCAGGTCGTTTTGGCTCGTTTCAGGTCATTTTGGGTCGTTGAATCAGATTGCCAAGTTTGTCATATGATGTTCTAGCTGCAGTGAGAAACAGAAAAACATGCGCCCTAACCCCTTAACAGTTTCGAACGGATATATCCGTTCCGTGATTTGACAAAATTTTTGGCAGTGACGGATATTTCCGTCATTTTTCATACAAATTTTTAAATTTAATGCCCCGCATAGTGTCTATGGAAACATAGACAATACATAGGGCCTTTTCTCTATCTATCTGGTCTTGAAATTATTCTCCAATGGAAATTCGGTTTTCGCCAATCATTCTGCAAAATATCACATAAAAGCGATTGATATATAGTTTTTGATATACTCTATTCACAACTAATTGGGTTATTAATTTAATTTTATAATTTTTCTTTGGATGTTGTTCATCTGTCAAATTGTGACCATCAAGTTTTAGGCGGCCAGGATGCGGTCTTATATTAAAAATAAATTGAGGACTGAAAATTTTTAAAAATTTAGAAAATTAAGTTTAAGCAAAAAAAAAGAATAAATGAAAAATTTTCTTTCCTAATTCTTTTAAAGAACGTCAAAAACAGACCTTGAAAATTTTATTCATCATTGTAAAATGAATATATTTTTTTAATGGGCGAAAAATGGCAGATCAATCATATGTTGGGTCCTTCACTGCTGCAGGCAGAAATTTTTCACTGGCAAGCCCAAGCAGCTGCAACAAGATGACAGGATGATTTAGGAGGGCATCGCAACATTTGCGTATGATTCAAATACATATTTACAATTTTTGTGTTTTCTCTTTTATTTATAGCTAATATATTTCATAAATAGAAAGATATGGTATAAAAAAGGCTTACTGTATTTTGCGGAATATTCCGCAAAACTTCCGCATTAATAAAAAACAATAAAATATGATCTTGAGTGTACTTTGGGCAGTAAAAACCCTAAATTTGCCCCAAAAATATAAAATCTCTTTCCAGGTGAGAAATAGAGGGTACTTAAGGAAACGAAAGTTGTTTCAGAGTGTGGCTTTTATAATTCATGAAAACGCTTCATATGAAATAATTTACAGATCAAATATGCAGAATAGTCACATACTTCGAAAACTAACACTATTTCACTATGTCAGAAACCCACAAAAGTATGATTTTTTCGTCGACCAAAATGTATTTTTTTAACAGAGCTTTTTGATCGAGATTTTAGAAGATTGAGAGAAATAATTTTTTGTTGAAAATGTAGGAAAAAGTTTTTTATTTTGGTTTCAGATCTTTTTAAAGATATTGTTCAGCTATTTAATAAAAAAATCTTTGTGCATTCTGCAAACAGTAAAACTCTGAATGTACATTAGATCCTGAGATATTCGAAGTCAATGACGGTCAGTTTTGAGAGAAAAGTTTGCTTCCCTCAGAGATGAGGACACAATTTTCAGTATCTGAAACAGCCGTGACTACAAGATTTTTGTACGATGTAAATGAAAAAGATTATGATATGAGATGACATAAATAGCTCCTTACTTATCTCGGTGCATGGTGGTGAATAAGTGTACTGAAACGGCCTTCTCTTCGTCTCGGCATTCAAAATTGTCTTCTCAGCTTTTCAGCTCATAAAATATAATTCTGCACTTTCAATATATTTTCTTGCACGCTTAGATTAAAAATTCAAGTTAACAAAAAGTTTAACAAGCTAACTATTTAGTTAGCTTGTTGAACTCTTTGTTAACTTGAATTTTTTTAAAAATAATATAATAAAGTGTATATTTTAAATGTATAAATAAAATAATAAAGTTCTTCATTTCATTTCATTTCATTGTTGACCAATGCCATTTCCATATACATATGAGAAAAACAACCAGCAATTATCCAGCTAGTAATCATCAGTCAACACCAACTATAATGTGATTTATTTAAATAAATCATTTTTTATTTCATCTCAATCCGATTTTTGGTTCTCAAGATATTTCAGTTTAAAGATTTGTCACTTAGGGAATTTCCCTAAATAGATGAAGAATTTGTGATGTCATCTAGTGTATAGAAAAATTAGCCCAATCTTGAATGTTGTATATCTCAGGTTATAATAGAATTCCATGCATAAAAATTTATTCACAATTTGTACACATTAAGGAAAATTCACTTGCGAAAAATTTTTTCAAAAATAATATTTACTTGACTAGTTCCAGGCCCTTTTTTGTTTTAGGGTCAGGCTCAATATCTACCCAACAAAGTTTTTTTTTCAACAAATTATCTCTTTATTTGGGTTCAGAATCTTTCAAAGAACTTTAAAAATAAAAAATAATTTTAAGAAATATTTTCAAAAGCTCGAAATTGAGGACAGCTTGATTTTTAAAGGGGGCCTGGGAATAGTGACCCAAAGCTCGTTTAACAAAAATTTTAATTGCAGAAGAATTGTAATGAACATCTGCTATCTATATGAAAGCTCTTAATTTGAAATGACTATTATAACCTGAGGTATTTCGTATTCAAGATTAGGGTAATTTTTCTATACACTAGATGACATCAAAAACTCTTCAACATTTTAGGGAAATTCTCTTAGTGACGAATCTTTAAACCAAAATATCTCAAGAAGGAAAAGTTGAATCGAGATGAAATAAAAAGCGGTGCTCATCAGTTTTTCTCCTCTTTCATATGAACCTAACTTATATTTTCACTTCGGAATCCCTTTAAATAGAAAAGATTAATTTGAAAAAAAAATATTTTCGAATAACAAAAAACATGTCAAGGCAAAAAAAATATTCTTTTCTCTAAGAAGAAGTTTAGAATAGAAAAAAAAAAAAAAAAAAAAAAAAAAATCAAATGTATTCAGGCAAATAGCTGAAAAGCTGAGTTGAATTTTCGAGAATAAAGATGAAAAGTAGAGAGGAAAGCTGAGAAGTTGAAAATGGAAGTTAAAAAGCAGATTGACTGAGAAGGTACACTGATAGTGGTGGTATTCAAAGTAAATACTGCACAGGCCAGTCTGAACAGTGTGCCTGCTGTCACACCTTGAACTTTTTTATAAGGTATAAGCCGCACTTACTTTTTAAGCAATTTGCACTGTTATTTTTCCCTATCAAGTAAGGATGATGTGTCAAAATTAATTTTTTAGTGTGTGTGTCTGTGGCATTTAATACAAATAGATCTCATTATCAAGGATGGAGAACAAGAACAACATCTCTTCTTTATGTTTAGAAATTATGAAAAGAAGGCCAGAATGAAGCACAGGCCTTGTAAAAGTATCTGGCCAAAACTTTCCAAAAAATGTATATTCTAAATCTTAGCATAGGTTTTGAAGAAGGAAAAAAAAAAGATTTTTCCCTGTGTGTTAGAAAAAGATTATTCTTTCAGATAATTTTTACAGCCTATAAAAAGTGTTTATAGATCTAGAGATATTTGAATTCAAAGTTGAAGGTTTTTGCTTGCCTCCAAGATGACGACATCCTCTATAATTCAGTCTCAATGTCTTTTGATAAACGAATGGCCTGATAGGTACAAAAATATATTGAGCAAAGTTTCAGTCCAGGAAGTGAGTGAGTGCAACAGAATGATGGTACTCAAGATTTTTGAAGTGTACTTGATAAGTGTTCTTTCAAGCATGGCCATGTATCTTTAAATTTGTAGTGGAAAATATTATGTTGCTGTTTGTTGACTTTTATTACGAACTCAAGAGCATTGCATATTGAGTGCACCAAGCTGCTTGTATTATCTTTGAATGAAATTCTCTTTTTCGTTAGAAACAAAGACAAACTTCTTGTTTTAGTCTTTTTTGCCTGCTTTTCACTTGACCGCCTATAAATCAATTTATGTGAAACCAGTGACAACCAAATATGGACCAATGGAACCTCAAGCTTATTTCCTATCCAAAATAGAACTTCATAATTCAAAACAAATATCAAGTTTAATTAATATTTATTTAGTAATCCATTTTTAACTCCCAATTTTTGCTAAAAATTTGATGTCTTTGTCAAATGATGACAACATCACTCAATTTAGGGGTTAGGGTACTAAAATTTTTTCCATCATCGCATTCCCAATAAAAAGTTGGGAAGTTTATTGCTAAGTAACATTTTCAGTTCTAGAGATCTTCAGGAAAGTTTAAGCTTGCAACCAAAAAAGCCCCCTCTGCCTCAGAAGGGTTAAGTATACCATCAGGCATGACAAATTTTCCTTATTTTGTTGCCTGCAAAGTATTTGCTTTATTATTTTGTTTCTTATTTTTATTGGATTCTTTAGATTGTATATAAAAAAGTGGAGTCACTTGACATTGTGGTTGTCTGTAATCAAAAACAAGGACATTGTCGGTGCTGCTGAGTATTATTAACAGAGATGTTGATGAAGTTTGAAAGATTGCTTGGAAAGAATTACATGTGACTATAGAAAATAAAATTTTGAGCTGTTTTGCTATTCTTAGTTTTAGTGTACATGGACAGATGTTTTACTGAACTTATCATGATATACATATATTTGAGTTAAGTGATAGAGGAAAATCAACTCGAAGTTAGAAGAAAATTTGATTGATTCAAACTCATTTTGACATTTAGTAGCCATAAACTGCACATACTGTATTAGTAACCCTGGAGCAAATGTTTTTTGTCTGTTTTTATCTGATGGTCATCATCGATACGGAATACAGTATCTACACACCTTTGTAATTAATCTTAAATCATTAATGTTTGATTTGGAATTTTGTTTGCTAAAATTTTTTAGTTTATCATTTTTTCCGAACTGTCCATCATCAAAGAAAAAAAAAACAATTTACAGTAACTGTATTTCTTTCTTTACTATCCGTATGTGTTTTTAAGTAAATGTTTTGAAAATTTTGGAATTAATACCTTATGGGCTCTTTTTACGCTGGCCCTAAATGGTGTTAATTTTTGGTGAACGGCATTAAAAGGACCGCCGTAAAAAGGGCCGGCGCAATATGGGCCAAAAAAATGGTTATTTTTTTAGAAAGCGGCGTTAATTTTCTATGCAGTTTTGGTTGGCATAGTCCAAAGTTTTTGTAATATCACAAGACAGGTTTTGAAAAATTACACTTTTTCTTCGAGGGAAGAAATATTCGTGGCAGAAAAGCTATTAGGCTAGAACTTGAGAAGTTTTATGCTTGCCAAAACTCAATTAATTTCCATACTGTGCATAGTTTACCATGTCTTTTATTATATGTAATTATGTAACTATTTATGCAACATTAATTAAAATCAAAATAAAAAGTTATGCAGAAAATCTTAAAGACTTCATCTTTTTCTTCAGATTTTTAGAAAGGCATAAATTATGGCCCTATATAGCGTTAGGCAGAAAATCGCGAGTGGCAGAATTAGGGCCGGTGTAAAAAGGGCTGATAAGGTATATGAAATTCCTCAGTTTGTTACAGCAAGTTTAATAACGGTTCGCATTGTAAATCAAAAATTATCTGTAAATACTTTGCGGTGTAGATAATCTGTAAATAGATCACCGTGGTGTACTGGTTAGTATCGGTGGCTCTGATCAGAATACCCTCAGTTCGGTTCCCCGGCCTATGACGTTAAACTTAAAAAAAATGCTTCAAGGATTATTTAATATTCGTTTAAAGATTTATTGATTTAATAGTGTTCTTTTTGAAAACAGACATGCATGTATAAATCTGCTTCTCCTTTGAAAAATAGAGTAAGGCCTAATCTCAAAATTATTTTGTAAGAATTAAAATTTGGAGCTGCTTTATTATGATCTTATCTCATTGCTTTCTTATAAATAATTGAAATTTGCCAGTACGTTAAATTCTCTAATAAATGCTGTGGGTGTTAATTTAAAAGTTTTCAAGTTTAAGAGGGGATGCTAATTAGAGGGAGGCGTTTAAAAGTGGAAACTACAACCTTACAAAACATCAACAAAATCAGCCTTTTGTTCTTACCTGTGGGATCTTTAGAATTTAATTGGTAGTATTTTTCCAATAAACACTCCTCTTAAGGGGGGAAGAGGGAGGTGTTAATGAGAGGTGAGCATTCAAACGAAGGGAGGGCGTTAAGTAGAAGATTTAAGGTACTTTTGTTATTGAATGATTACTCAAAGGCTGTTACTATACCTTCCTCAATTGTTCAAACAATGCTATTTTGTTTAGTTTGATTAAGGCTTTGTGAAAGATTCAATGTATCTGTGGTATTTATTTAGAATTCAGTTTCGAATATTGATTTTTATATTTGCAATAAGTTAATTATTTGGTAAAGTATCTCATCTCAAGGAGTTCTTATAGGGATGTCAATGATAAATTGATATTTTTGAGAGATATTGTTTTCATATCGTTTCATTGTTTTCATACAGTTTACATAATGAAGACAATCGACATAGTTCTCTGTTTTATGATTTTGAAATGTGCAACATCACTAGTTCCAGATCACTTAATATTCCATGATAATCAGATTGAAAACTTTGCATTATTTAAAGCCAAGCTTAAAAGTTTGCGGTTTTCTATCAAATCTTTGGAAAACTTTGGTACATATAGTTACGGAGATGATTTGATGTTGAAATACAAAAAAGAAGTTTTCGATCAGTATTTGAGCTTGTTTCAGAGAACCTATTCAACTAATCATACAGAGTATCACTATAGATTCAATGTTTTCAAAGTAAGTAAAACTGTATTATCAAAATTACTTTTTGATATTACTTTTGAAAAAAACTCTTTTTCTTCTCAGTATAATTAGTTCTGAATATTTTTTTGAGCATATCCAGAATTGGGAAACTTTGCACACTGCACAAAATCTTCAGAGCTTCCTTATTTTGGAATGTTTCAGAGTTTCATGTGGTATCTGAATCCCCACCTTTCTATTCCACCTATTTCTGCATGCCCCATATTACTAAGTACACTTTACCTCCACCTTACTAACACGAAATTTAATTAAATTAGAGATAACCACTTTCGGCATAATTTTATGATAACATGTTTACACTTTTCTTTTATCTTGCTGATTTTCTTACTGCACGAAATTCTACTCATATTCTCATCTGACATTGCCACTTTAATATATGGGAGACCATTTGTACACAAAATTTTTAAAATAATGTTTTGACATTGCCAAATGCTGATTGTAAAAAGAAATATTTTAAGGTACTAGGAAAAAATTTGTAAAAAGAGAAGCAGAGATTATGGAAAAATTATTATGGTAAAAAGAGATTATGGAAAAATTATAAACTCCCAACTTTAAGAAACTTCTTCATTTACCCATACCCTTATTTTTACTCCTTTCCAATAGTTTAAGCAGGAAGCTTTGACCTTCATCTTTCTTCATGAATCTGGGTGAAAAAAAGAAAACATTTATTCTAATAGAAACATGCATTCTTTTTTTTTAGGAAAGTTTATTGAGGCATAGTTGCCTTAATAGAAGAGAAGAGAGTAATAATGGGACGGCACAATATGGTATCAATAAATTTTCAGATTGGACTTCTGAAGAATTCCAAAGTAAGTTTTTGTTATAGTATTTTATTTACGTTTATTCTAGCTTTACTGATACCAAGGAGGTGTCGACTATTCGTAAGAAATTGTATTTATCTTTATCAAACTGTACTCTTGCAAGTTGCACGACCTTACATGCAGGCCTTGCCAGGAGACACATGCGATTGCACTTGCACATGGGGATAATACAGGCTCTTTTTGAAATCGGTGTCCAATTTTGCGTGTCTATTTTGGGTGCAAGCCCAAATGATAACCAATTGTATTAATAACGTTTTATTCATGTTTTGTTCATATATTGTTGTTCTTTCTCTCCCTGTGTGAGGAAAAAATTAAGTCTCCTTAAAATTATTATTTCAAAATTTTATGTCTATGCTATACGTATTTCTTTCTCCCTGAAATTCTTAAATGCATATCTTGATTAATAAGAGGGTTTAGTTAACACATGCAAACTTTTGCTGTATATGTATCAACAGGTCTCACAATGCACGATGCAAACATTCCTACCGAGAGAGAGACCTAATAATTTGATACCTCAGAGAAATGAAATCAATAAGTTTAATGATATCCTAATAATTTGATATCAGAGAAATGAATTCAATAAGAAAAGTACATAAAACAGTTCTTTTGTTTTTCCTTGTTTTTGCAGGCTATTTTTATCACATTTTAGTGAGTCAAAAAGTCCAAAATAACGATTTTAGAGCATCTAAATTCAAAAATTTTATTCACCACCCAACCATGGTGTGTGGCATTTTTTAGGCAGTCCAAGATAAGTACAGTTCCATGTCCAAAGTTCCACGTCCACGTCCAAGTTCCAGTTGCCTCATCAACCAGCATGAGTGATTTGCAGCACATGGCTATTTTTTTCCTGGCAAGGCCTGCCTATATGCTTTATATTGTATGGTTTTGTTAACCGCACTACATCTTAGTACAGTAGATTCTTCTGATTTTATGTAGGTATACTTACTTCTAAGAAAACAGAATCTGAGGACACTTATATTAAAATGTATGCAAAGCCGATAACAAAAGAGCAACCCAAACATAGAACGAAGAGAAATATCAAATCATGTATCATTCACAATTCGTTACCTTATCCAAAGAAAATGAACTGGTAAGTCTCATTCAAAACGATAGCTAACTAACACATCTCATTATCATGAGTCTTATTATGATTTGATCTTGCTAGCTTTTATTTTTCTGGTTTGATCTGCATGCATGACAAATTGAAAAAAATAGCAAAACGGCTGAAAATTTGCATGTAGAACGTTAGGGAGCACTACCTAATGTTTTGACAAAATGCACACTGAATGCAATTGGGGAAACAGCAAAAGCACTGAAATGAAACCTTAGTTAACACCCTAACATCTGAAATAATTTTTCACCTCTGCCAGACATTGTGCCAGTCGTGAACCTATTCTTCATTTTTCTATAAGAAAAAATAGAAAATATGCCATCACACATATTGCATTTTCTGTTGGACATTGTCCGATGTCCGGCAGTAATTTCAGGGCTTGAACAAATTCCCAAACAGGAAGTTGAAATGACACAACTTGCTGTAGACTCATTGTTAGTAATTGTTGATTTGGAATCCTTGAATAGGGACTATTCCTTGTATACAATTTCTGAATTATTTCTTTTTCAAAAAGACCATATGTCTATGCATGTACCTTGTAAAGCAGACTATCAGTGGTGTACCCTCCCTAATTTTTACAGTCGCCCATCCAGGCGACTGGCTTAAGACAATTTTCACTGCTCAGTCGCCCGCTAGATAATTCAGTCGCCCGATCATTTTTCTTTTCAA
>JANSTP010265682.1:0-10854 GCA_025330745.1 Cladonema radiatum | reverse complement strand
GTTTTCATATTTTTATAAACTCTTGAAGATGAATAAAAAATCAAAAATACCAAAAAAATAGCGGACACTACCTTTAATAAAATGTATTTGTTTATAAATATAGGTAGCTAGGTATATAAATTTTGTATGTTCCCAAAGCCTAATCTAAAATTAAGGATTTATAGATCAATAACAAGTCGTTTGGTGTTTTTGAGCAGGAATTTTATCTGTTGATCTAATATATCTTTGTTCTAATTATTGACGTTCTCCATTCTTTTCTTTTTTAAAAGGTATATAAATAGGATTATCAAAAAGGAATTATGTCAGTTTGTATTTTTTTGTGACCTGTGTGCCAGCTCTGATGAGATAAATGTTGACGAAATAAGATTTTTTCATTTATATATAATCTGATTTTTTTTGCCTGCACTTACACAAATTCATGCTCCTTGGACCTTGCCGAAGCCTCATAATTAATATCTGAAAACAAATTTTATACTTGGAGATTAGACCTAGATATCTTCATGCTCAAAACCACTTTTTAGAAAAATCACAAATCTCGTAAAAGCTTTTTAAACATGTTGACATCTTTTTGAAAGTGGAAAATTGAAATCCAAACTTTCCTTTTACTGCTATCTTGATGTTGCAACTAGCTAGCTACCTAATACCTAATAGCTACAGTTTTTTTGTTCATACTTTCGAAAAAAGAAGTACAGAAGTACACTAAAACCATTGTAAACGTAGTAGACCTTTCACCTCTCTCATTCAAACAGAGGGCAAAACAAAGGCCCAACTAAGTTCTTTGGACATAGATACAAATCAGGAGAGAACTTGAATGTTGGAAAGAAGCATATGGTTGACGAGGAGCAGCTGAGACTAGCTAGCCAACACACCTCTGCCTGCCCTCTCTGGTTCTGCTACTGAAGTTTCTCAAAGATATTGAAGTTTAATATATATAAAGTTCAGAGAAATGATTTATCATTCCTTCAATAAATTTTGAATTACCTTACCTTATATTTTTCAACCTTTTATCTAGCATTCTTTCACTGTGCTCGTGTCTCAACCATAGTATTCTAACTCTATGGTTTCAACCCATTGACTAAAATCGCCTGCTTGCTCTGCGCACTTACTTTAAAAAAATAACATACCCCCGTCTCACTTTCAAAATATAGCGAATTTTAATTTTTAAAAAAATCCGTACGTTATTTACAAGTCGTTTTCCCGTAACGTATTCGACTTCCGAAAATTCCACTAGAAAACGACTTGAGGCAAGTCTATACAAAATATTGTAAAGTTCTTGCTTCACATTCGCACAGTGTACATACATATAAAAATAGTAAATCAAGCTAAATTGGGAAGAATACTTGCAAAGAACTAACCTCTAAATTATCCAGGATCAGTATCCGCATTTGTCAGTATAGTTCAGGTTTTGTATGTTTCACCAACTTTTTCAACAGTTCAACGTGCTCGATCTTCACTTTGGGAAAAAAATAGCGAAAAAAAATCTAAGAATTTTTTCGAACTGTTTAACAATTCGAGATCACGTATTTTATTGCATTGCAAATCATATAGCAACACTCTGGAAGTTTTGTGAAAAAATCTAAATAATTAGTTAAAGTTATACAAGTTTAGAAAGTTTTATTATTTTGTTGAGTACAAATATTTTCAAAAGGTTTTTAAAAACTCTTTCTTGCTGGGTCGGTTTGGTATGTAGTCTCGCGTAGCTAAACTCTTTTCTCTTTACTGAGGACATACGTTCGACATTCAATTCAAAAAGTGACAACAAGAGAGAGACCGTTGTTCTTAAATGCAGTGATGTCAACGAAAAACAGCTAGGCTACGCCAGGCTATTTGATATGTGGTAAAAATTTTCCAAAGAAAAAAATTTAACCCTGAAAAAACACAAAAATACAATATTGTTACCCAGCTCTGTTTAATCCCGGTATCTAATGTTATTAGAAAAAAGTGAGAATTCTCCAAAATAGGAACTTTGAAATAACGTTAGAAAACAAAGTCAGAAACAAAGTCAGTAAAAACAGTTGAAAATGCGTTACAAACAAAAAAAGTAATGAAAATTGCTTAAAAGTCCGCAAAAACAGCTGAAAAAATGTCACGAACTGAAAATAAAGAAAAAAAACTTTGATTCAAAAACTGTCAAAATTGTGGATAACGCGTCACGAGCTCAAAATGATGGGAAAAACTTTGCTTCAGAGTCCGTCAAAATTCTTAAAAACGCATCACAAACTCAAAATTACGAAAATAACTTTGCTTCAAAATCCGCCAAAATCGTCAAAAACGCGTTACAAACTCAAAATAACGAAAATAACTTTGCTTCCAAGTCCGTCAAAATTGTTGAAAATGCGTTACAAACTTGAAATAACGAAAATAACTTTGCTTCAAAGCCCGTCAAAATCGTCAAAAACGTGTTACAAACTCAAAATAACGAAAATAACTTTGCTTCCAAGTGCGTCAAAATTGTTGAAAATGCGTTACAAACTCGAAATAACGAAAATAACTTTGCTTCAAAGTCCGTCAAAATCGTCAAAAAGGCATTACAAACTCAAAACAACGAAAATAACTTTGCTTCAAAGTACGCCAGAAATAACCTTGCAAAACCGTAAAATTTCCAAAACAGAGATGAGTAGATAATTCAAAAGAAATTATACTCTTCATGTTTATGTTCTCTCAAATGTTTTTTCGTATTATTTTATAAAAATGTGCATATCAAAACAATTTAATTACACCTTTAAATAAAAATAGAGAGGAAAAAAATGCTTAAGTGAGCTATGTAAACGTAGAGTTGTGTAAACAAACATTCGGGGAAGAATTTGACATTCTCAAAGATAAAACACATATTAAGTTGTTATATAAATAAATATGTCAACATATGTTAACACATGTTACATTCGACGAGTTAAACTTTCTACTCTACATTTTTCTCGTTAAAAAGAAAAATGATACAAGAAAAAAAATGACCGTGTCACATGGTACTACTGATTTGACAACCGTGTTATTGTTTTACCGTGCCAAGAGCGTGTCAAATATTTTAAAATATTAACCAACCGTGTCACACGGTATCGTGTCATTTGTTTTCTTGTTTTCGCTTACCGCGCCACATATACCAAACTATTACTTTGATTACTTGAAAATATACCAGCTTCAAAATTTCGCCATATCAGAAAGAGAGCACTCTGGGTGAATCAATGAAGTTCCTTTTTGTAAGCGCTCAAATATTGAATTCTCCATCCAAACTTTTGTTGTTGCTTTATACAGCTACAAGAATACTTTGATGATGTTTCTGAGAGATATTCTTTGATTTCATAACTGAATATAAGCTGACAAACATTGGAAAACATCCAAACCCTGACGCAGTGTTGCCCATGTGCTCGTTAAAAAATTTCTGCTTTTTTCAAGGCTCATTTCTCTGTCTGTTTATCTTCTCTTACCTAAAGTTCGCGTTTTTTCTTAAAGTTTTATACGTACATATGATAAAAAAGCACTTAGGTGGAGTGTACCTATACTTCATTGTGCTATTTCTTACCTAAAGTACACATATAGTGGAAAACGTATATATAAAAGAGGCATGAACCATATCAAGAATCAAGGAACTGTGTCATGAATATTAGAAGGTGTCTTACATTGAAGGGGTCAACAATAAGGTTAAGATGAAATAAAAACAAAAATAAAAAATATTTAAGAATAAAAAGAAAAATAATAAAAAAAGAACAAAAATAATAAAAAAATAATAAAAAGAACAAAAATGAAAATATTTTTCGCACGCTAAAGGTGAAGATAAAATAAAAACATGTTTTCATATTTTTCTAAGTTCTTGAATATGAATGAAAAATTCCAAAATACCAAAAATATAGCCAACACTTACTCTAATTCAAGAAAACAGTTTCAGAAAAAATAAAAAAAATAAAAAAATTTATAAAAGCATTATAGTAAAAATGGCTTTTCCTCATAAACCAAAGAAAATATTCACAACCTAAAATTTATTTGACGAAGGAAAAAAACACAAAATAGTAAACCACTTGAAAATTAACGACATATATAGAACAGAAACAATAAATATAAATAATGAAGAAGTAAATATGTGATTCGAGTTATATAACCAAATTAGTCTTTATTACTACCTTTCTAAGATATTCAAACTTGAAGTAAGGGATACCATTTATAGATTAATTTCAATAAAGAGACTACATAAATATGTCAATACAATCCTAATGATCTAAAAAGAACTTTGAATGCCCAAAATGACAAACGTTAATAAAATTGCTGCAAAAGAGCTATGCTATCAACTGTATGCTACTATACTGCTATAATTAACATTAGGTTACAATGTACTTTTCTTGATAATGCTGATAGAGCATCTGTCACTCCAATTTATAATTAAAAAAGTGGAGCTAACAAGGCAGTCTCTAATTACAGACTTGACAGCATGGAAAATATTCAAAAATATTGGAGGAAAGTATCTCGGACCAAATCACCATTTTTCTAAAGATGCCTCTCTGTCTGGAAGCGACATTATTAAAACATCATTAAACTAGGTGCAGTCAACTAATCATCTCTGGTGTCCTACAAAGCTCGTTTTTAGCACCAAATCTCTTTAAAAGTTTAATTAGTGACTATAAAGTGGCTTGAAAATAAAAGCATGATTGTAAGTCCAGAATATTATTTTCTTTTTTTCTATTTTATTATCAAAAAACCCATTCTTTTGCGATCACTTAACGTGAATGCCAATACTAAAGATAACAGCAAGCTCTCAAGAGTTGCAACTGAAAATTTTATCAATTCTAAACAACAAGTTTCAAACTAACATAGGCAGATTCCTGTGCTATTCTGCATCTTGTTTCTTCATTACATTTCAATCATTAGCAACCTTTTCTTATTGTTCTTTATATGTCATTTCTGTAGTGTCAATAAAAAATTGAAACTTTCTT
Source organism: Cladonema radiatum (assembly GCA_025330745.1). Classification (NCBI taxonomy): domain Eukaryota; kingdom Metazoa; phylum Cnidaria; class Hydrozoa; order Anthoathecata; family Cladonematidae; genus Cladonema; species Cladonema radiatum. The sequence continues at coordinate 5,935 of JANSTP010265682.1, read as the reverse complement.
TGGAAATGAAATCAAATCTCATAGTGTGATGACACAAGATCTTACAAAGAGCTTCTTGAAATATCAGGAAATATCTTCAGCAATTCAAGGCTGTATAAACTGATGTTTATAAACTTTAAAAAATAATGCTTGCCCTAAATGAAAGAAAGTTTCAACAGATAACGTATTTAATTTAAAAAAATGAATCAGAAATTGAAATGATCACAATATAGTGGCAGGTTCTGTATTTTAAACCAGTCATAATATATCACATTATATATATATTTTATTATTATTCTATTATATTATCATGCTTTTTCTCCTTCTAAATGTTAAATAAAGCTGTTGAATTTGATTAGCCTTTACATATAGCTCATCTGAAATTTTTTGCCCACAAAAAATATATGCATTTTCTGTATAGTAATGAAAAAACTTTTTAATGTCTGTTTTTGCCGTTCTTTAAGAGAAATAGGAATTTCATTTAATCTTTTTTTGCTTAAAATTATTTTCTTAAATTTTTAAAAACTTTCAGTCCTCAATTTATTTTTAATATATCAATTTAAAGACTGCATTTTGGCCCCCTAAAACTTGATGGTCAAAATTTGACACATGAACAGACTCTTATGTCAATTATAGAGTTTTGATCATAGTTGTGTTCAGAAAAGATAAAATCTGATGTCTGACTTTTTATTCATAAAAAAAGGAAAAAAAAATGTTTATTCACGTTTGCCTGCCAAAAATCAAACTAGAGACAAAATTTTGGTAAGCAAGAAAATGTATAGTCAACTTAGAATATCTCAGAAATCAGAAAGAAAACGTATTTAGGAATTGTGAGTTTCTTTGTTTTTAAACTATTTACTATGTTTTTGTGTTTGTATAATAGTATGATATTATGTCTGTATATATATGGGTTGTGTACATAAGGAGCTCCACCTCAAAACATAGATGGCTTTTAGAACACCAAAAAACTGAATAAAATTCAGCAATTAATAATTTCAACAATTATTGGATACAAAACTGAAAATGAACGGCTAATATTTACTTTCCTGATAAAGCTGGGTATCTTCAAAGGTCTGATGCTAAGGATCTCGGCTCTCCGGCAGGCTAGATACTTTTTACAACATTCCCATAACCCACTAGTTTCTATAAATAACAGTCTAGAGGTGGTTTTATCTCAGTGCCTTATTTAGGCCTTTTATGGGTCTGAATATTGGATGCTATCCTGCCTCTGAACACTATACCTTTTGCCCTTTTTGATTAGAAAAGGAGAAAAAAGATTATGTGTATTCTAAATATTTATACTTATATAATTTATACTTTTATGCTTATACTTATATATTTATCCTTTTATACTCTTTTCATGCACAATAGACTCTGCCTCTGTCATGGTGACTTTGGGGGTCTCAACCCCCCCCTCTGAAAAGAAAGTCCCTCCCCCCTTGAAATTGTGTCCCCTCTCTAATGAAACTTCAAACCTTACCCTCCTCCAAAGAAATTTCAATAATCTTTGCACCTTCCCCATCAATAACACCCCTCCCTCCAAACACACATGTATACCAAAAACAAAAATCTAAGAATTTTAAAGGCAGCTAAATCAAAGATAGCTAAAGCAAAATTTAAACAACTTTTCCCTGGTGGTGCCAAATCTGTTTCATCTACAAAAAAGGGTTTAAATTGAGAGAAAAAAATAACAAATAAAAACATTTACCAAAAATAATTTTAAAAAAGTTGATCTGTGTTTTATTCCTAATAATGTCAATCCATCCACCACATCTTTTTCAAAAACTTATTCTTCGAATCAAAACAGATGAATCGAATAACTTCAGAAATTGAATATATTCATTTCAAAATTCGAACGTTGTTTTTTTGAAATTTGAATGTAAATAGAAGCTGACAGTTACCAGAAGCATGTACAGTATTTCATCATTTTGCGCATAGCACCCTGTTTTTTCATTCTGTTTAACAGTGAATTTGCTGAGCCAATAAAATAGTTGCATTGAGAAGTGACGCAAAATATTCGCAAAACCTCGGCAGAGATTGCATTATAGAAAATTTTGCCAGGTATGTTGCTTGCTTTATGAGGCATTTTTGCGAAAGGAAAACCAAAACCATCCCTTTTGTTGAAAAGGGAAGCTATGAATTTTCAATCTTTTATTTCTATAGAAATATTTAGAAATGCAGCTTTCTAAGGTGATTTATTTTCATTTTTGATAAATATTCTTGAAATGGTCCCTAAAAGAAAATTTGTCATTAAAAGATATTAAGTCATCAATATATCTAAAAATATAATAAACAAAATGAGTTAATGCTGGATTTATTCTTGCGGTTTTCTTCATCCATTTTGATTTGAAATAATATATCAAAAGGTTCGCGAAGAAAGGGGCTGGATTGGAACTCATGGGTATGCCAATGGTTTGTAGAAACAAAGAATCACCAAAGGTAAAGTAAGAGTTTGTTATAAGGATTTGTACTGCTATCTTTAAAGACGCTTTTGTGAAGTAAAACCTGTTTGTTTTATTTTTTAGCCAATGTGCTCTTAACCTTTTTTGAATAGACAAATACTGGTTTGATTTTCAATTAAAACAGAAGTCAATTATTCATTACGTGGATAAGTTCTATATGTAGAAGTTTTGTATACAATGTTGAAAAATCAAAACTGCTTATTCTCCATTCCGGGCTAGCCATAGCAACCGTATCCAAGGCAAGAGCTGCAGTGAAAGAGCGAAGGATTTTAAGCGGTGAGGATGGGAAAAATCATGAAAAATGCCAAAAAAACCATCTTAGTCTGCCGATATGGGCGAAAAACTTTTTCTGAGAAAAACTATGAAGTAAATATGATTTAAGCAATTTTTTCTTCAACATCCGAGGTAAACATCATTTTACAGTTCAAAACATGCTCTCCGAACAGAGCAACGGGAAGAGGGAAAGTCTTTTCTCTTCAAAACCTATTAATATTGCCATATTTTATACTTTCAGAGTGTAAATCAACTATCTAAGATACTAATTTGACAAGTACCTCTTCACTTCACTAACTTGATTTTTTCAATCTCTTTTTGACCAATGCTTGGGGCACTTGTTTTCTGTTTTTCACTGCAGCTAGCGAACAGCATGTGACAAACCTAGAAATCTGATTGGCTGATGAGATTTTATGACGTGAAGCCTGAACCGAGAATACAGACAGCCTTTGATTTAGAATTAATTTTAGACATTGCTTTCAGTACTGTTTTATTGCTTTGCACAACCCAAAGAATTTATTGTTCTGTGGCAACCTCCCTATAAACAAATAATTGTAAGTTACTGGCAATTCTCTAATACTTCTAAATTTCTATTATCACTTTTGCCATATTTTTTGGTGGTTCATGCCTTTTCAAATATCAGTCAGAGATTTTAGCTAGCTAGCTAGCTACAGATTAGGAAACTATTTCCTTACTGAGAAATTGCATCATAAAAGCATGAAAACCTTACTGAAATAAAAAGGCACCTTCTCCTGATTGCTGATTGAAAAGAAAGTCTTTCTTACTGAGTGTCTCAATTTTTCGAAGATTCCAGATGATCTAAGTAGCCTTAACTTCACTTTCAGTCGTGTGAATCATGACTTTAAAGTTTTTTATCATAATCCTCAAAGAAATTTACAACACTATAAAACCATTTATGAAACTGCAAACAGTGAAAGAACATTTTGATTTCCACATTTCCAGAAATCCCAAAAATTTAATGGCACCACGTGCTTTCCACGATCCATGCGTTTTTGTCGGAATCCTTAGAAATACCGACCCGGGCCTCCGGTCCTATTACCGTACTTGGCTAAACGACTTTTCGTAACACGATTCTCGACCGTATAGAACCTCATTCTCAGGACATCTTTCCTTGCGTTTTCTTCTCCGCGACACAAGGAAGGAAGCCCTAATAATGAGGTTGGATCCCACACGTTTGTTTGTTTTTTAGAAATTGATCGTGGGCACGTATGAGAGCATAAATACACTAGGACAACTAAGTCAGTATTGGCGTTTATATGGGACCACCTTGTAAATCAGTCTTGAAGGTGTTTCATTCCTGTCACCTTAGAGTGGCTAAACAAATCTTTCTGACTTACTTCATATAGTTAATTATTTCTTTTCAGAAAGCATCCTCCAACTTATTGCATTACATCGGTCAAGGTATGAAAGTCTACTTCATGCTGAAGAAGCCATAGTCGGAAAAAGATAGTAAAATTCTTCCTAGATGTGGAAAATTTTTATCCGCTTCTGTAAATCCTCTAACAGACCAGGGGAGAGACGCTTGAAAGAGAGTGGGGCTGAATATTATATATCAAATCAAATCAAATCAAATCAAATATATTTTTTTTTTATTATTTTACAATGTTTTTCTGCGTATATAAACGTAACGGGGAAAAAAAGAAGACCCTATGAGGCAAGCCTCGTTACAGTGAGCCAAAAAAAACAAAAAAACAAACAAGAACAAAAATAATATAATATAATAATAACAAAAATAGTAAAATAAAATAGACTAGATACGTCCAAATATAGCAAAAACATATGATTTACTCAAGGCGTACGCCTTGGATTTACTCCAACATATGAACTTATTTTGTATAAATTAATCCCGTTATATACCCTTGTTTCCAGTTAATAGATTAGTAGTTACTAATGATTTTATTGGTGAGAAAAGATCTTATTTGATTCGATTACAGACTTTCAATTGTTTCAATTGTTTCAACTGTGTGTTTCGAATTTTATATACAAGATTATTGAATTTTATATACAAGATTAGATGCCTTGTGCAAAATATCGGTTGAAAAACTTACGGCTACAATGTTTGTTTCCATGCTGCAAAATTCAACAATGGCTCAAATTTGGGTTCTTCCAACTTGTCACTTTTTGGGGATATGCTTTCCTATTCATTAGTCCTTAATTAGGGGAGTAAAGCAACCATCACCTTAAACTTTCCCGAAGTCATTTTAACAAAAAAAATAAACGAATACTACTTTCCTCCATGCGCATATTGTTCATGCGACAAGGGTAACGATACAAGGATATAAAAACGCAATTTGATATTAACATGTATAAAAACGCCCAGGGCGTTTATTTAATTTTCACCTTTAACAAGGGGTGTTATTTAGAGGGAGGCGTTTAAAAGAGAGGGCGTTTATCTAAAAATTTTAAATTTAGTTTGTTTTTTCGAAACCACAACATTAAAAAACATCAACAAAATTTGCAAATTCAACAAATTTAGAATATGCTTGGTAATGTTATTCTAATAAACGCCCTTCTTAGGAGGCGCTAATCAGAGGGAGGTGTTAATTAGAGGAGAACGTTTATTTATTTTTTTGAGCTTAAGGTTTGTGTGTGGTGGTGGGCGTTTACTAGAGTATTTACAGTATTTGATACAAAGGCCGGTGGTGGTAGTTTACGAATATAAAGGAGTGTAAAACTCGGTACTACATAGATAGGAGACTATGGTAGCGATAAAGACAACAGGTTTAGAAAAGCAGATAACAATAGGTTCGTTTGGCACTCCTGGACCAGCTAAATCCACCCCCCCCCCTCCTGGCATAAATAGGATTAAACTAAATCAGCTGTTTCCGGATGTAGGATGAGTCAGGGAAGTGTGAGAAGAGAAAAGAGGTCGAATAGTCTAGGGTTCGATAAGTTTCTTTGGTTTAATGAATTGTCGCCTAGGATAAAAAATTAATTTTACTGAAGAGAATCAAAAAGACAGTAAAAGTTACAACGCTAACCGTTTCAAATATGGCGAAATTTTATGGTTTTCCATTGCTTTAGTATAACCGTTTTCATAATCTAAGATTGTTACCAAGGATTTATGTGTCGTATGAGGCCTAACTTTATAAATCCCTGCTCTTACCAAAAGGTATGGCACTTTTATATTCTCGTCCAGTAAATTATCGATGCGGATATTTTTGACCAGTTATTTCTTGCAATTTTTCAAACCTTCAGCA
>JANSTP010265671.1:0-10855 GCA_025330745.1 Cladonema radiatum | reverse complement strand
TTCCCACTTTTTATTTCTCTGTAGGACTTTTAAGATGTACTCATTATTTTTTATCTAGATTCTTTAAAAAAATTAATTATGGCAAAGAAAAAGGTTTCAGAAATGAATATTGACGAGTTCATGGAGCATGGCTTTGACTCTGATATAGATGATGACGAAGTAATTCAAGAGAAAAAGAAAAACAAAAAGAAAAAGACAAACAGCAAGAAATCAAAAGAAACAGCAGAAAGGAAAAAGTAAGTTAATAGTTAAAAAGTTGAGAAATGGATGCTTTCATTTGGTGCAAACACTAATAGGGACTGTTTAAAAAAATGTAGTTAGAGTCTTGTTTCTACAAAGAGGAGATAAAATGTTTGGGAAAACCACCAGTAGGATTGGTATTTTTGAGACAGGGATTCTAACAGAGGGACAGACTAAAAATGAATTTAGATGAGCACCTGCAATGGTGAACCTAATAACTTATTTATGTTCAGTTTTATAAATTTTAATAAGACCAAATATAAGGGATTTTGAGGCATTTTGAAAACTAGAGAAATTGTTTTAAAAAGAAAACAGACTGGTATTCAACTATTTGAATTAATATTATATATTGGAGTCCAATAAATTCCGCAGGCCAAGAAAATCTGAAATGCAAGTTGAACAGAGATGATTTGAAAAAAAATTTCAGAAAAAGGTTATTTTTAATATAGAAACCATTTTTAAATGCATACACAGGGCTGCCAGATAATGATTTGGGGTGAGGTTGTCAAAGGTAAAAAAAGGTCCATTTGGTCAAAATTTGATTAAAAACATCAAATCAAGTTTATAAAACAGGTTCAAATATTTAAATTGGGAGGGCCCTGCCCCAATGCCTTCCCTTATCAAGCGGCCCCAATACATGGAGGAAAAGTTGTGAAACCTTTTCAAGGTAATTACTAATCTAGTTGAGATGGATTTCATAAGGAAGGACCGTGAAAATTTATGACTTTCCAAAAAATCCCTGCCGACATATTCATAAAACAAGGATGTCAATTTTCTGGATATTTCCAGATTTCCGGATTTTCTTTTCAAACTTCATTAATTCAGGATTTTTTAATTATTTTTGTTGTTGTAACAGACTGATCCACAACTCAGTTTATTAAACAAACTGTATATATGTACAACAAAAATATATCATTCAGCAAACTAATATTTATGCAATATGATTACGCAAAGTTATGAATAGCAAACTTCTATGAGAAAATGCCAAAGCGAATAGCAATTTCTCCAAAACAAGACTCTGAATATCAAAACAGCAAGTTATTTTAATTGTAGGAAACCTTATTTCTCCAAATTATATCAAAACAGGAGGTTAAGCTGTAGAGAAACCTTTTTTCTCCAAAACGAGACATAATCTTGTACTGCAAAAATACTGGAAAATTTCTAAGCAAAAATACATGTGTTTTAGAGCATTAAGAAAGTAAAAATTTCTTTGACGTCCAACCATGGTGAGCATGATTTTTTTAAGACTCTTTCCAGATTTTTTAAAATTTGCAATTGACATCCTTGATGAAATAAAATTTTACTGACCATGACCTTTTCATTACCAAGCTATTTGGCAAGCAGTCAACCGTTTTTTGTTCCCAGAAGGAAAAGATTAGATTTCTGAGTTAATTTTCTTGAAATCTGGAATACATCATGTAAAAGCCTTAAACTTTGAAAATGCCTGGTACAATCCACACAAAACCTTTTTTAGTTTCAGAGGACCAGCCAACCAGCCCATATCCAACACCAAGTTTGGTGAATTTGACTGCTTGATGGTAAAACAAAAGTATCATCATACCAAAAGCCCCCACATGTTCTTGATGAGTTAAAGCTACAAAAGGTCCTCATTTAACTTTCTGATATTTTTGAACCCTAGATTATCCCTGTTATTGTTATTATCATATTTTTTTTGCTTTTGCAAATTTTAAATACTTTTATTTAAGTTACTTATCTTTTGTTGTGGTGAAATAAAACAAACAAACAAACAAACAAAATTGGTATAAAATAAAAATTATTATTCTTAGGCCAATATCTCTTTGTTTCTTTTCATTCAGCTTTTGACTGCTGTCTACTATCCATGCAGTGTTTGTGGAGTTGCTGTTAAATAATTTTTCATTGTTTGCTCATTAATACTTTTTCCTAGATCAGAAGCATCAAGTCATAAAGTACAATTGGGAAACCTGAAGGACAAGGACCCCGAGTTTTATAAATTTCTTCAAGAGAATGATTCTGGCTTATTGGAATTTTCGGCGTCGGAAGATGAGGATGATGACAATTCTGATGAAAATCAATGTACGTTCATATTTTTATTCATATCAACAAATTTTCCCATTTTCTCTAGTTTTAAATGATCCTTTTGCAGATTGATTCTCTATTTTGAGTTGTAAGGGGGAAAATATTAATTTGATATCATAGAAAGGTACTAGCTATTAAAAAAATTGCTCCACGGCACTTAATATTAGGAACAAAATCAATCATGTAAATGAAAATGCTTTTATCAATTTGAATTGAGTTCATGTAATTTCTTTAGAGCTTCTTTGAAACATATTCTCATGGTAAAATACAGCAGCGCTGCAAATAACAGCCATTCAGCGGTCATTTACCATCACGTAATCAATGCTGACCATCTGATTGTTTAAAATTTTGATCAATCTGACCGCCACTCTACTTCTTGATAAGTTTAGCTTAAGTGGAAAAATAAGTATGTGTTAACAATTAATTTGCTTCATATGTAACTTTAATGAGAACCAATACAGCTAGGTAATTATCACTTTCATATTATTTGTTTTTCAATATTTGCTTTGTATGCGACTTTAATTAACAAAACCAAAATAAGTTTATGATTTGGCCGTCATCACTATATGTTGACCGTCTGATTTCAATTCTTCCTGATCAGTATGGACGCTGGTAAAAAGCAGCAGCTTATTTGCAGCGCTGAAAATACTAGTTGCAAACAAAAAAATGTTGTCAAAGGTCAGCCTTTGAAATTTGCCTCAGCACTCGGCACTCTGCACTCTGAAATTCGAAGGCTGAAGGTTAATTCAAGAGAATAATTTGTCAGGAACATTTTTATCTCCAATAACAGTATTATTTTTTAATACAATTTTAGTAGTTTTGTTGGCTGTTTTTAGGGACAAGATAAAAAATTCTAGTTAACAAAAGAAATCTTTTCGTATTTTAAAGCTTGTGATAATAAGATTAAAACTGGGTAGCAGGCTGTTGTAGATAGCAGGCAGCTGTGCTACAAGAACAGGTTTTTGTGAAAATATTGGAAATAACGAATGTTTTACTAATTTCAGGCTAAGAATATTGGAAATTAATAAGATCTCTGTTAAGTTTACACTTTTGGAAATGAGAAAAACTGAACACTAGAACAATCACTAACTGCTTCTAATCTGGACTTTTATTCTTGAAGCAAGCAAGATTATCTTTCATTACCTTTTTAGTTCAATGTGGATGGATGTTTTTAAGTGACGCTTTATCGTTTGCTCTCTTTACATTGTGTTAACTTTATCTTCTACTTTTGTTTTAAACATGAAAATTCAATGTTTATAGTGGATTTCATTCCAATATTTTAGCTGATTCTGACGACCAACACGAAAAGACCATTGAAAGTGACGATGATCATAATGATGATCTTTCCAAAAGTGATGAAGAAACCCATGACGAAGAAAGCCAAAAAGAAAAAGAAAAACTACAGAAAATTGTTAGCCATGATATGATAAAAGAATGGAAAATGCAATTAGAGGTATGAGAGTTATTACTTATTTTTTTTGATGATAGGAAATTATAGAACATGAAATTAATTTCTGATCAATTATATTGATAATAATTGAAAACAGATACCAAAATAGATTGATTTCTCAGGTATGAATGGAACTTGTGTATACAAAAGATAGTTTTTTCCCAAGTTATTTGCTTACAGAAAGTCACATTCAAATCAAAAAAGGTGCTGATTCTTGTTGACCTTGTTTTTATCTCAGAATGTTTTTATTTTTATTTATCAAGCAATTGAGATTCTTGAGCCGAAATAACTTTTATTTTTAAAAGATCAAAAGCGAGAGTTATTGAGTTTTTCTAGAAAGCACCTAATCACCTACAATTTATTTCCCAAAAATTTTATTAAAGAAGAATTTTGATATTAGTTTACTTTCAATGTAAAACTTTGAGCTCTTAATTGTATTGTTGAAAAAATTCCAAAATCTGTAGAAAGTCCATGTAAATATCTTGAGAAGTAAAAGCTCGAGTTTTTAGATGAAATGAAAAGTGTTACTCAGCTTTTTTGTTTTCATGCTTTTTTCAAATCCAAGTTGCATCTCCCTGTTTTTGGTAACTGTTTTTAAGTAAATTTTTATTAATGTTTTTAGAAAGATTCGATAAAAACATTGAAATTGGTGCTGGCTGCATTCAGTTCTGCTGTTCATGATCAAAGTCCAGACAAAGCTAAAGACTTGGATGAGGGAGAAAACAAAAAAATAAAAACAAAAAAGTTCAAAGTTGATAGTGGAAGCATGTTCAATTCACTAGTGGCCATGAGCTTCAAACATTCGGTTAGGATATTGGAAAAGCATCTAGATTACAACAAAAAAACTAAACATAAAAAGTAAGCTATGCTCCTTAACTTGTTTTTTTAAAGTCATGATTTATGCAATTCTTTTTTTTTTAAGTAAGATGTTAGCTAACTTGTTTTTTAGTTAGAAGTGAGGAGTAAGGAGTTTAGTAAGGAGTCTTAGTTTGATCATAATTGAAAATTATTTTATGGTGGGGTTGATTTTGCCTTATTGTTAGATTACGCTAAGGCCCAGTTTGTGTCAGTTTTAAATATATTCTCATATTCTCATAAATATATTCTAAACTAAAGTCTCAAAAATTTTAAATGTTTTGTTTTTTTCTTTATTGTCATTTTAAACGATTTCTGTTTTTATTTCACAGTATGGCATAGATTTTTAGCTTCCAATCACTTTCTTTTTGATCTATCATTTTTGCATGCTTTTTTTAGGAAACTGTTACCCTCTTCAAGTGCAAAATGGACAACTGTCAAAGCCTCTGTGAGGCAGTATTTATTTGATATTCTACAGGTAAAAACAATTTGCTGCAATATTTTGTTGTGTTTGCCCCCATTTTTAAAGGATTTTTGGGCTACTAAGATGAGCCCAAAATCACTAAGCTACAGCCATTACTTACGAGTTTTACCAACCATTTTTAGCTCTTCTACTTGCCGTTATTGTCTATTTGTAGTATAAATTGTATTGGGAGGAGAGAGGCTAAGAGTAACATATCCAGACATTTTTGGGGATACCTGTTTTGTTGCAATATCAAATAAAAAGTGAATATCTGATGTTAGATTTGACTAGAAAATACATTTTGTGTATTTAAAACTCTTCATTTGCTTAAAAATAAACACTTTTTAGTTGGAAGATAGCCTCATATAATGATATTGAATGGATTTTATGCTATCCTTATTTAAACTTTTGCTGTTTTTGGGATAATTTTTTGGGATCCCATACCTGTTTACCGATAGCAAAACCTATCTGGATACCTCAGTGGCAAAGAGATTTGGTTCTTCTGTGTCATCTTTTCTGTTTGAAAAATTAACTAAGCATATTTAGAAAACCTTCAATATCCTAAGGAAAGTTTATTAAATTATAGACATCTAAATTAGGTTATACCAGTAGATCACCACTTGTCCTATATTGTTAATATCTATTGATAAAAATGTTACTTGTTTTCAAGAATTGAAAACTTAAAGACTTATGGTTAATCGTTCTTTTCAGTTATGCATAATCTTACTGTATCCCAATCTTCAATAATGCCAAATAACCTTTAAAAGTATTGTAGTTCTAAACACTTTTTAACTATTTAAAAAATTTAATTTAGTTTTTTTGTTCCATCTTTTGACTGTAAGCATGACCATGCTGCTTGGTTTGAAATGATTTTCTTCGATAGACTCTTATGCCACAGCATTGTCCCTGTACCACAGTAGCACAAATAAACTTGTGAACAGTGGTTTTGTCAATAGCAATTTGCCTATAAAATTGTTCCATCTCTTTTGTAGCTATTGCGACAACTTATAGAAGAAACAGTACTATGTGCTGTTTTGCATCATTGTCAGTCATTGGTACCTTATTTTGCCACCTTTCCAAAACTGTGCAAGATGTTTTTAAAGGTGCCATAAATTTTCATATATTCATTTCTTTCTCTGAGATTGTCCAATATAGATCCCACCTTTTTCAGCTGACATTTAAATCACTCTTGTCCCCCTACATTTGACTGATAAAAATCATTTGTCACTTCCCTAAAAATGATATCATTCCCAAATTACTCTAACCAATTGACTTGAACGGGTTGAAATTTTCTTGGAATTTTTCTTTTTACAAATCCTTTTTAGTGAGTCTTTACAGGGTGAATATACCTTGTGATTTTTATTTTTAGCGTCTTGTACGAATGTGGTCAACAGCTCATGAAAATGTTCGTGTTTTATCATTTATTTTACTAAGAAGAACCATACTACTTAAACCAAACTTATTTGAATATTTAGTTAAGGTAAGTGCTCTACTTGCTCTACTTACATTTTGTCTTTATCATAGTTAATGCTTACTTTTTAGTTTAACAGTTTTAAGAATGGTAAAATAATGTTTTGAACTTTGAGCCCTCTTTGTTTTGATCTGCCCCGAAAAAATTCGCCTAGTACACAAGAGGCAAGGAGGCAAGGAGTAATTGACTGTGTGTGATCCTTATGATAGTGATGCCTTATTACTGGTCAAAATTATTGCTCTTCCTGCATCCAAAAAAATTCTAAATTTGAAAATAAGGGAAAAACGTTTTGTAACTTTGACTATATTGGGCATAATATTCTTTTTTGTTGAAGGTAATTAGGTAAATATAACTATGAGATTATTTTTCAGAATAAGTCAAGTAGTGCTTTCACTACTAAGTTGAATCAAAGATGTTTGGGCAGAATTAGGATTAATCCTATTGAATGGACTATTGGATGTAGTATTGATAAAGTTTGGCGGGTGCTTTTCAATTTGACTTTTTTCTGAGATTTTTTTCCAAGACATCAGTCTCTTCATTGGATCATAGTTTTAGTTGTCTAAAATATGATTTGTTTGGTATATACATAGGCAAACGGATTTAGTATAAGATTTTCTTTATGAATTTTTCAGAAAATGTATCTATCCTTTGTTCGAAATTCAAAATTTGTAACGTTAAAATCAAAAGCTACATTACAGTTCATGGAGAATTCACTGATTGAAATGTATGCCATGAACCATTCAATAGCATATCAACATGGATTTTTATATATTCGCCAGTTGGCCATCAATCTAAGAAATGCAATCACTGCTAAAAAGAAAGTAAGTTACAACTTATATTTCCTTGATATTTCTTGCGGTGTTTTTCATTCTGTTGTTGGGCGAGAGGACATAGAAAAGATATTTTTAAAAAAATCTTTTGATGTATAAATACAGACCGGAGACTATATTGGTATTATAAGAATGGCTATATTTTTATGGGTTTTAGGAATCATATCAGGTTGTATACAATTGGCAGTATGTGGGTTGTTTACAACTATGGTGTAGGCTTGTAGCTGAACAATGTAATGATATGCTTCAACCACTTATATATCCGCTGGTTGAAATCACCCTGGGTGTTATCAGGTTTGCTACTTACTATACTTACTACTTTGTTTTATTAGATCTGTTCTTAGACTATATAGTTGCCACTGTCACTGCCTCTTGTAAGAAAGATCTTAGAAATGAATTTACTGCCACGATTATAATAAGTTTTTTTCAGTAACTTTCAATTTTTGTAAACTTAATCCAGAGCCACCTAATAGTGGCTATAAGATCTTAAAATTGCCCCAACACACCCCTGTAATTTGTTTGTATTTGACTTTTTAATAAAATCTTATTCATTCTCACAACCTTACAATAACATGAATACACTTTCTTACCATCGTTGTGAGTTTGAATCGCATCCTGGACATTGTTTTCCCAGAGTACACTATGCAGATGCGAGTGCATGCGTATTATATGAGTGTGCAGCAGATATATCAGGTGAAAAAGTTGTGAAATTTTGTTTTCGGTTTTCCATACTTATTTTGAAAGAGGTTTAGTAGAAACAATTCTACCCTAGTAATGAATTAAATGTGTCATCAGTAATCTGATAAAGTCATTATAAGTATTAGGCAAATGATGTTTCTCGTTGATGAATGTGAAAACTAAAGCCCTAGTTTTATTTGCTGCACGTTCTATAGGTGTCAGCGTAACCAAATTTCTGCTAAAAAATAAAATACCCCCATTTGCTAAAGTGTTCCTTTGGTACTGTCTTTTTTCTTTACTTTAATGAAATACTCAATTTGGAACTGCTGGGAAAAATTAAGCAAGTTTTTTCGCTAGCTTGGAAGGCCTATGAAAAAATTGTTTTGCAGGTGGTTGAAAACAAAATACTTATAAGTAATGTCTGTATTTAACGTTATTAAAACTACGTAAATGATAAATTTTTTCAAATAGACGTTAAAACTGTCATATGTCAATAATTGTCCTTTTGACAATCTTTTTTCGTATAACCTGTATCCTTTTTAATGAAGACCTTTTTATTTTGAGTGTAACATTTAGTGAGGGCTTTTGTCTATGCCTGTTAGAGGTGTTTTAACTTAGAAGCCATTTTGTCTGTGTGGTTATAATATGAAAAAAACGTTATTTTCGTTATTCCCACGCCTTTATTGCTTTCATTTAGATTGTCGAGCTCAGTCAGATATTTTCCCTTACGATTCATTTGCATCAAGTTATTGAATCTGATATCAGAGAAGACTGATGTTTATATACCTACTGCTACAAATATTTTAGAAGTAAATTTTATATTTTTATAAACATTCAATTTTCTGACATTCTCACTCTCTTCTTGTGAGTGCCACACTGAAATCTTAGTTTTGGACACCAGAGTAGAATGTTTTTTCTTGAATATCATGAAAATTATTTGTAAGTTCTTATATTATACAAACCTTTCTGATTAGCTACAAGAAAGCTTTTATAGTAATTTGCTCATTCATAAATTCATATTCATTCAAAATAGATTCCAGAAAACAAACGTTACCGAGACAAAAAAGACTTTCACTTTTCGGATCTTCCAGTACACCGAAAGAAAATTAAATTTGGTTGGCTGTTAGTTTCTAATATACGAGCCATAACCTTTTTTTGTATCAATTATTAAAAGCCAATTAAAAGCTACCCTCTTTTAGTGTACTGGGCAGCAGAACTTTTGCGTCAAATGTATTATTACCTTGCACATCATAGTGGAAAGTGATTTTTCGGTATCACATTATTGATCGGATGTAGCTCCTCCTCCCTTTGACATTCCTACACCTTTTGATCTTTATATGTGTGTTTGCTTTCAAATCAAGTATTATTTCAGGCATTAAACAAGCATTACTCTGGAGTGAATTTTTATTTATTATTTGAACTGTTGATTGCTGCCATGTAACAATCAGATTTTTAAATTTTTATCTATTTTATTTTGCGTTGTAAAATTTATAGTGATGTTAACATACAACTAATTTTCTTTACTATTTTCTAGGCTATTGAAGCAAAGGAGTTCAATAAGAAACCTTCAACCACTGAAAAACCTCCCGATTTCAATGTTGTGTTGAAGCTCTCCAAATCTCAAGCTCTATCGAAAGGCTGTCAAGTATGCTTGTATATAATACATGAGTTAGGACACATTAAATATTATATAGTATTAAATTAATTTTCCCGCTTTTATTACGTAGGACATGGTTATTGATTTGGCGTTTGAATGTATTCTCAGACATTACGTCATATATTCGCATTCTATAGCATTCCCGGAATTGATATTTCCTATATGCCACAGGGTGAGTTAGTTACCATTGTTTCTATGTTTTGTTTTCATATAGCATCAGCTATCGAATTGAACTTCCGTTTACTATTGTAATATATACACTTTTTTGTAAGCAACCGGTTTAAAAGCAACCAACCCGCTAGGTAATGAAAAAATAAGCAACTTGAGAGATAAACTTTTCTTCAGTTACTGATAGACCAACTTTTGCATTTGAGTTTGAATAAAGCTCATGGTTTGGAAAAGCTTAAAGCGTATATATTACTACCTAAAAAGCCTTTGTTTGCATTTTAGACAACTCTTCTTTCTAATTATATGGAAAATATGATGTCTTATTTTTTCGAAGCAACCACTTTGAGGTCCAAAATTCCGAAAAGAAAAACAAAAAAACAAGCGACTCTGAGGGCTGACCCTCGAGAGTAGTTGCTTATAAAGAAAATGCGATGAGATACCATCTAAACCATGACATTTCGTATCATACTTTGTATTCATTCTGTCATTTTTTGATATTGTAATTGATATTATCTCTAAACCCCATTTCATAAAAAAATCTTTTTTGGATAGATCTTATTAGAAGATAATATAGGATAGAAGATAGTATTTTTGGATGAAAGTTTGAATCGTGCAAACTTTTGCCATAACTGTTTTAATCCAAACGTTTTTTTTTTTTTGAAGCTTTGTCCTAGTCCCCCGTGGTAACTTCGTTATTGTCTCAGTCTTACAAAAATGTGAGTTTTATAAAACGTTTTCGAAAAAACTCTATAATTCTACGACAGATTTTAAATCGGCACATTCATATTTTAATTCATCGAAACCTAATTACGCGACTAAATAGGATCAAACTCAAACTTTTAAAGGCGTTTTACACTCCTTCCAAGTTTCATTTCTATATGAATACAGTATTACAGATTTCAACTTGATGGAGGGGGTTACTTTTTGCTTTTAACTACATACAGATTTACAATGGCCACTCATTGCTGAAATTAATCAAGAATTT
>JANSTP010265660.1:0-10856 GCA_025330745.1 Cladonema radiatum | reverse complement strand
TAGAGGTCCAGAGGTCCAAGGGCTACCGAAAAACCTATATTGGTGGGAAAAAGTGGGCAAAAAATGAAGGGTGATAAACACTAGTTTTTAAGGCCGATGTAATTTTAAACAGTTTTGAACTAATCAGAGAGCAAAATATGGTACATCAGCTCCTATGGTACATCAATGAAAAAAAATAAGTTTTAGCTCAATCGATAGATAATCATGGGCTTTTCCATTGGTGAAAACTTGAAAAAAAGTTCTATGTGAAGATTTTGAGTTTCTAGCTCTTCTATTTTTTAATTTTCTGCTATGATTTTATAAATATCAGGCGTTTAATTTTCTATTTATCTCATATTTGTTTTTGAATGGTTTTTGATGAAACATATCTGCCAAACTGATGAATTATTTTAACTAATGTCGTACCTAATGTAGTCCTATCATTCTCAATGAGATTGCTTTCCACATAGAAACCACCTCAAAAAACGAATTATTTTCAAGTCATGTAACCATATGCGGACGTGATATAAAAATCTAAAAGAAACAAATTTTCAATATTGTGGCCCTATTACAGATTCAATTTTTTACTGATTATACAGGCTGATATCTTGAAAACGACGCACACAAATTCTATCTATCAAAATTTTATGGATAGAATAACTCATTATTATCTAAGGATGGGGCTAGATGTCATTTTTAAAATTTGGCCAAAATAGTTTTCTTAAGATTTTAATGTACATATACGTTACTTATTTTAATAGCAGTTATAGCATCAGTGCTGTTTTTATAAGCATAATTTGAGTTTATGAAAATCATGCCAGGGAGCCACTCTATTAGAAGTTACACCACTGATTTGAGATAAAGATTTGTAGAGTATATTTAAAGAACAAAATACATGATGTTTTGTAATTAACTTTATTGGTTACTTGATTAATTTACCTCTTTAATGACTTGCTTTTCTTCATGTTCTTCAAAGAGTATTTATATATATAGCTTATTTGAACGTAAATGCTATTCTAATATAAATGGGCTTTGTGTATCATTTTGCACCATACTAGTCACATGCCAAATTTTCAGAAGCAAAGAAAACTAAAAGGCTTGCTGCTTATCAAAATACATTTAAAAGATCATAAAGGCTGGTTCAGGCATGGTGATTACAGCGATTAAAGCGATAGCGATTACACTTTATCGCCCAATCTTCTAACGTGAACATAATAATTATTATCACAATCGTCTTAACCCTTTTCCAATGGTAGGGGCCCCCCCCTCCCTGTAGTTTTTTTAGTATTACTGAAAAACTACAAGAGCTTTCGCCATGAAACTTTGTGACTTTTAACAAAATTTATCTGGCTATAATTTTCGTTAAAAATTTTTTTTTCGACCACGCCCACTTTTGCCATGGCAACGCCCTTATTGCGGCCCGGTCGGCCAAATTTTGGGGTCATTTTTGGGCAAAACCCAAATTTTGGGCCCAAAAGGTTTGTAACTCCTAATGATGAAAAAGTACTTTGCTTTAGTAGAGAAATAAAGAAAACTGCATGTAAAAAGCTCTATTGGTTTAATTTTTATGGCTTTTCAAAATTGAAAACCTAAAAATGCTGATTTTTGCCGACAAGTCGGCAAAAAATGATGACTTCATCAAATTTTGACGACCTCATATGACAAATATGGTACCAAAGTGCTCAGAATAGGTTAGTCTATTAGTGTACCAAGTTTCATTACTTTACAATAAGTTGTTCCTGAGATATCGAGGAGGGGGGGGGCAAAATTCGCTCCCTCCCAGTTCTGAAGAGCCCCCAAAAAGCCCAGTCCTAATAGGATTAATCGTCAGACGATAAGGGCGATTAAATATAAAAAAAAATTGATATTTCTCGCCATGTGATTAGAGAGTTTAGCTATTCTTCTATTATATAACAACATGTGAGTATTGTTATTTAATTTCTGCATTGAGAAATCAAAAATTGGAAGAAAATTACTTAAATTTTGAAAGTAATTTTTAAAAAATGCTCTTAAAAAAAGTAAGTACATAAGTAAAAAAAGTGAACCTAAAACGAATTTGATAAAACTATTGCAGATATTTTTAATGAAAAACTTGCACCTGAAATTCAAAAATACCCTTGCGTTTATGATAAGACAAACGCAGATCGTAAAGGTAATAATATTGTCGGAAATACTTACAATGAAATTACCGTTTTCTTAGAAATTGAGAGTGGTAAGAATACTTAATAAAGATTTTTTTTTACTTTTGTTCTTAGATTTTATGGATTTTAAGTTGAACTCAAAATATTTGTTTTAAGTGATAAATGTTTGAAAACTTGAAACAATATTTTAGCAAAAAAAGAATTGCCTGATGAAAAGCTGAAAGGTCAGGGGCCGGTACTGCAGTTGTTAGTAAAGTAAAGGCAAAATTGCAGGAATGGCGATTCATGTTTTGGTTAGCCCCGTTTCTCAAGGCACTCAATTCTAATCGACTCTTGCATCAAAAACACGTTTTGTAAACGAACAAACTTCTTTTAATGACGATGCTAGTGAAGTTAGTCAATGCAAGAAAGAAAGTGATGAAGAGAGTGATTCAGATTCGGGTGACAATGAAACACTGGAAACTATGTCTGACATGTCAAGGGAAAGCTCTAAGAAAAAACGTAAAGCATGAAATAAATAATGCCTTATTTCAGGCGCAAATCAGTGTTGAAGAGTCAAACCAAGAGGCTTTGAATCAAATTTCTTATCAACTGCCAAGTCCTACATTCGATCAGTTTATGGGAATTAGTTCAAGAGCAACAGGGCAGTCCATTTCTGATTTTACTTTATTCAATGCTGCAAATTTACACTCGGACTCCATTGAACCAACAACCACGTACACCTTTGCCAACAGAGCAAGCTTCGACAAAATATACTGTACACAAATATACAAGCTTAAACTAATATTAGTAGTAACTGGAATTTTTGAGTATGTGGACAATAACATATAAGTCTGTGTAATTGTTAAGTGTGCTACTATAACATAAATTGAAAGACGAAAATGCTTACTTTCTTAGCTAATTTAGCTCATCATTTCACCTATTTCACATTTCACCTTTGAAATTTATTTGTGGGAGAAAAACATGAATAAATAGGATCCTTATGTGAAAAAAGTATTCATGATCAATATACCACAATCAAGGCGTACTTTGTAACAGGCCATTTCATCGCGTGCCAGTTTCAAACTGGAGGCCACTGATTCCAAGTTTCATTTCAGCAAAATGGCCTTAGTGGAAGGTCCTGTGTTAGTTTATAAAAAGAAGATTGGAATTGAATGTTTGTTATCTATGGACAAAGATTAATTTCATTATGGGGAATGCATAGCTGCTTCTTTATTGCGTTGTATGAGTTTTATCATTTTAAGAGTTGCATGGAAAAGCTAGGTTAGGCAAGGCAGCTAGCTTTGCCTGAATTCGAGAGCGTACCTAGTACCTACCTAGCTAGCTAATCTATAGAGCTTATGACGTTGATGCTGCTGATGTATTATAGATTTTTTCTAAGAGTTCCATTATTTCGATGTTATTACAGCTATCTGATAGGTGCACCTCCTTATCATTAGCTTCATTTTTTAGGAAAAAGGTTTCACCATTTCACGGTTTTCCGGCCTTCTTGCAAAAGTTTGTTCCCATGAATTTTTTTAAAATGCCCTCACCAAGTAAGCTTTTTTCTGCAAAATGCTTAGAAAATATTTTATTTTAAAAATAGACCCCTAAACTTGCAGAAATTGATTTTTAAAAATAAACAAGTGGGGTATTTAATTCAAAAATTCGCCTTGATATTTTTCTCTCCGCAAAAGTTTTTTCCCACAGAATATATGCAAATGGCTCAATCTCAAAAGTTTTTTCATGGGAAATGCAAAAGTTTTGCTCTTTTTTTAATCTGCTAAACTTTCTTCCAGTAAAGGTTTCTGACATTAAAGTAAAATATCGATGTTTATATCCCTTTTTTGAGTTATTTTGAATTTTTTAGAGAAAAATGATGTTTAAAACATATGCTGATATTTTGAGGTACTAAAAATGAAATCTTTTTTTTAAAATGGTACTTTTAAAAGAAATTCACTTCAATTACGACCTTTCTTGAAATATACTAACTTTGTAGAGCATAATAATGGAATGTAATTTTGTAAAAGAAAATTAGGAAAAAACTATCTGTGCCTGTTTTCGAAATGCAAGATTGCAGCTTCTGAAATTAGATATATTATCCAGCAAACAGGTTAATAATCTAAAATCTATATTGCAGGTGGTAAAAAGCCTTATAAAAATGTTTCTAATGGACGAAGGTTATGTGAAAAGGTATTATTGCGGGATTTATTTTTGCAAATGGCAGGTTGTTCTGATATTGCACTAAATTAATTTTGGCAAATCACAGAATTTGTTTTGCAACATTAGAATATTTTGTTTAACCAATTTTTGTAAATCAGTCTATATCGGAATATTAAGATTTAATTTTATTTAAGTTTTAAAAAAGTTTTATTATATTATCCATGGCAAGTAATATGAAGAAAGTCTGTTCAGGTCACAGCAAACTGGTTTTGCTTAAAAAAATCATAGCGTCAAGATTTTCTCAGGGTTATCTGGAAGTACTACTTTTGTCATAGCAGTGCCGTTTTTGATTGCCAGTAAGCTGTTTTTCGTCCAATTGGGGCAAAATTTATATTTTGAGTCAATTGTTTGAACTATCATTAACAGTGCTCACACTAACAACCTACATTTTTCCTGACAATCCAGTTAACCCTATTCTGGCTGGGAGTGGAGCTGCTTCGACCTGCATGGTAGGTTGTTTGCTATTATTCTAAAACTAAAAGAGTTTCTACAATGATAGTTTTTGACTTTGCCCAAAACTCATCTTTAAACATTTAATAGTAAGGAAATTACGCTTACCTTGCCCACTTCTACCGTGGCAACACCAATTTTTAAGTTCCATTGGTCATTTTTAAAGCTCATTTAGGGACCAAATTACCTGCCAGTCCCCATCATCCGAAGTACATTGGCTTGGTAGAAAAATTATAAAAAACTGCATGAAAAAAGTTACTTTTATTCAGTTTCAGTTTTCAACTCAAAGTTTGACCTCCCAATCACCATCTTTTGACAACCTTTCTATGAAAAAACGAGGACACCGTCGAATTGTGTGACGTCATTTGTTAAATTTGGTACCAAAGTGTTTGGAGTAAGTTGGTCTGCTACTGTACCATATTTTATCACTTTATTATTTGAGTTTCTCAATATATCAAGGAGTAGGGAGGAGTGACGGCGGATCGTTGAGACACTGAAAGACCGGGGGTAAATAGGTTTAACATAGGTATTGGATGGACATTCCCACAGGGCCGATATGGCATAGCCGTCCAGCAGTTTTTCACTTTTTTAAGACCTAAAAATTTTGAATCAATGAGAAATTGTCTGCAGGTAGTATTTCGAATGTTTTTCCAGTGTTATTGCAAAGTACTGTCCTCTTGAAATAAATAAATCAAAAAGATAAATATTTTTCTGTAAAAGTCAACAGAAATATTTAAAGTGCTCAGGAAATGATAAATTCACATGGACAATTAACAAAAATTTTATTTTGCTCACGAAATGTTAACCTCCCATACTTGAAACATATTGATTGTTAAATTGGAAAGAAGGCTATCTAAAATCTAAGACATGACTCTAGAACATTCTTATCACCTCCTTAGTTTATCTGAAACTAGAATCTCCAAACCTACATTCAAAGACTTATTTCCACTATTGAGCAATTACCAATTACTCTGAGATACCTTGCAGCTGGTGAGTTGCAGAAGTCTATCAGGTTTTTTTTAAACTGGACCACTCAACAGTAAATGGCATTGTAACAGAAGTCTACAGTGCAATATGGGACAGCTTACTAGAGAATATCAGGAAACTATAGAGTCCAGAGGATTGGAAAAGTATTGCCAGTAATTTTAATGATCTATGGAATAGATCTCATTGTTTAGAGGCCATGGATGGAAAGTACTTGTAATGGAAAAATCAACTATGTATATGGTTGCGATATTCTTCAGGGTAGTTCTATTGGTTATTTGTAACACCAAATATAATTTTACAGCAATAGATATTGGCGAGTATGGAAGCAACAGTGACTGAAGAGTCTTACTAAATTCTAAAATTGGAAAAAAAAAATTGAGAGAGGCAAATTCCATATTCTAGTAGCTGAAAGTATTTATGGGAACGTTGGTAAGCTGCCTTATTTTTTGGTAGGGGATAAATTTGTCCCTGTGAAGCAAATGGTTGATGTGACCCTTTTCTGAGAAACAATTTACTTATGAAACTATAAACATTTTCAACTTACTTTGTAATTTGCCTTATCAGACTTCAGATTTATCATATTTATAGATTTCACGAGGCTGAAAGTCTTCCTCCACTAATAAAAAATAAATCGATATTACAGTTTATGTGGCAGTCTTTCATTGCATTTGAAATTCTTGAAGCATATTTGAGAATTTTCCAAAAACCAATTAAATGCCAACAGAACGAGTTGAAAGGATTGTGCTGGCAGCTATTGGACTACACAACTATTTCCAACAAGCGAAAAATTTAAGTTATATACCAAGTTGTTTCATTGATTGTGAAGACAATACCAGTACAAGTAAAGATGGTTAAGGGGCAGCAAGATTTCTTAGAAATTTTGCAGGATGAGCAGAAAAAATAGGTGGCATTTTTTCAAGTTGCATTAAAAGCTCAATTTTTTATATTTTCCTTAGCTGTTAAACTAAAAACAAGTATGGAAGATTTTATTTGATTGATATATAGTTTTTTCAGAATAACTTTCTCAATTTATAATAACTTGAGGGGAAATAAGTTTTGTTTTTTCAAATAGTAGTTAACTTTTTTTGCTCCAGATTTTTTGCACAAATTGAATTCAAAGAGCAAAAACTATTTTTGAGGGGATTTCTATCTTTTTTATTGTGTGTTTTCGTCGCATGAATAAAGAAAACATCCTAACATTGTAAGAAAATTTTATGTTAAAAAAGACAAAGGAAAGCATATTGAGCAATAATTTTAACATTTTTCACGTCTGTTTTTACATGTTTTACATCTTATTTTTAACAGTTTTGTTTTCAAAGTTGATTAGAAATACCTTGGTTATCTTTTAGTGAAAAGGTTTTCCAGAAAAAACCTTTTTTGCCCACCCTGTATAATTGTGGTGAAGATATAATATTTACATACTTACATATTTTTGAGATAATAACAAATAGAATTGAAATTTGGCTATTGAAGATACCTTTTCTAGAAAGTCAGTTTGAAAAAAGCCATACATCTGAATAAAATTGTCATTTTGCTTTTCCTTTCTTTATTTTTTCAGTAATTGAGTAATTTTCGCGCCCTTATGAAAGTTTTGCGAGTAGGTGGAGACCCTGCAAAAAACCCCGAAAATCCAATACTCACGTGTCTTATCAAATAAAAATTAGTGTTATTATTGCAAAAAAAAAAACAACTAAAGTCATGGATAGGAGACAAATTAATTACTTTTAACGACATTGTTTCGTAAGATAAATGTCTATTCAAAAGACTTTTAGTAATTATCAAAACAAAAGTGACGTCAAAAACAGATTTTTTCTCACAAAAAACTTAAAAAAAGTTTCTCATGCGAAAGAAAATTATTTTTCACACTTGTTTTGATTGATAAAATCTTTAAAAATCATTTCATATAGACAACATAAGAATTTATTATGTTTTCTATTCATGATTACTTCAAGTATATCTTAAAAAATCATTTTCAATTGTTTAATAATATGTTAAAGAGGCACTATCAGATTTTTTTTCATTCTTTAGATGCAATCTATAACTGAGGCTAATTTCAGAAAAATATTTCTTTTTAAATAAAAATACTTATTTGAGCCTAAAATGAAGAAAATATCTCTCACGGAATATTATTTTTAAGGTGAAAAATAATATATTCGGTTAATCATAAAATGAGTCGTTTATCCTGATCTCTTTACTTTCGTCATGTTGTTTCCATGGTAACTTTCTTCTTCATTATAGATGAAAAATATCTTTTGAAATGACGTCAAAAGATCAAGTAAAATAAATAACATTTTTTCTTCGTCTTCATAAAAGAAATATCTTCTTTTAAAAGAATTACGAGTAGAGCAGCTCAGTTTTACCGATTTATTTTAACGAAAACAGTCGTTTTTTCGGGAAAAGGTCCATTTCCCCCTCTTTTCAAATGGAATTTGGGGTAAAAAACTATTTTTCTGAATACTACGATAGCCAAGTATTCCAGTCGGTGAATCAGAAAAAATCTGATAGTGCCTCTTTAAGATTTACCGCTTTAGCAATTTTCAATTAACCCTTTCCGACTAGCACGATTTTTCAATATTTTCGAAGCAATAACTTTATAGAGGACTTTGAGAGAACTATTTGATTTTATATCTGCAAGGAAATATTTTCTGAAAGGGAATAGAAAAACCTAAAGTCTGTTCAAAAATTTTTTCAAAATCTATTGTGCTCAAGCCTCTGAAATCCATAATTGCGGATATTTATGCTACAAATTGCACTAAAAAAAATAGAAATAGGGGTGTAAAAACATATTTCTGGTAACATATATCGATGATAACATATGTATTTTGAAAATATAACATGCAATACATCATATCCCAAAAAAGCACGATGTTCGGACAAATATACATGTCATTAAACCAAATTTTATGAACTGCCATCACATTTCAAAAAATACGGTAAAATGTATGGTAGTAACAATATACTGCTTTTTTTACAAATAAGCAACAGAACTACACTTTTAATATATTTCAAACAGGGTTGCAGAGATGATTTAAACAAATGTAGGTAAATAAATTACAATTCTGGCTAAAGACCAAAAGGAAATGTCCTCACAATAAGAAGAAAATTTCGTCAAAGGCATAAAACTTTTGATACTTTCTTTCAGAAAGATCAGAACGAAACTTTCAAAGGAAAAAATTCGAAACTTGCAAATACATATTACCGAGTCTTGTGTTTAAGTGCAATTAGCATGGACACCTTTGTTGCATTTGTTACACACTGTACGAGATCGTTCTCGTCCAACAGTTGCGTTGTTCTGATCAGAGCAAACAACACAATCTTTCTCTTTTTTTTCCTCTGAGTTGAATGATATCTCCATTGCTATTAGTTAGTAAAGCTGGTTCAAGTTATTATATTCTCCAGCCAAGGCATCAATTACATCTTTTATAAACTCCAATCTAACTTTTGGTTGCTCCGCCGTAAGTTTGTAAAGCACATATGAGTTAATAGAAGACGGGTCAATAAATTGAAAACTTCTTTTTGAGACCAAGAATGTGACTTTTTCTCAAAGGCATACAAATACATTACTTGATCAGATGAATCTACACCTCCCATACTTTTATTTTATTCATCTACAACAGCAGGGATAGTTTTATCAGCTTTCTATCAATGTCCACAGAGTGTCGACAACATAATAAGTGGTTTACTTTGCGTTTGCTTTTGGCGGTACGACATCACAAGAAAACGATATTGACGATAATAAATTTTCTCACCAACTTTAAGTTTGGCATCTAAAATTTCTTTGGGTAAGTGTTGCAATTGATTTCTTCTCATGGTACCTGTTAGGTAGGTGGTATTCTTTCTAGCAAAACTGATGCCGCAGCATAGGTGGTGATTAAATTTTCAGTAAATAAATGATGTCCTCTCCCAAATCATTTCTAACAGTCTAACAACAACATCATAACCTGATCCTGCAATTATACCAGTTGGATCATATTTGGCGCCTTCATGGATGTAGATGCACTGTCCACTAAGAGCCATACTTTAGTACCAAAACGAGCGCAATGCTTGTTTGGCAAGTATTGGCTAATCGGGTTTCTAACTTTGCCACTGACTAAACTTTCATCAATAGATATACATATTTCCTAGGTGAAAAAAAATGCATATATGTTCTGTCAAAATAGTTTAACGATGGTCTTATTCTTAGACTAGGTCGATATGATGGGTATTACGTTCAGGAATTGTTGCATTGTCAACAACATGAAAACCACAAAAAATTCTTTTGAAAGTGTCCCTTTCAAACATTTTCTGAAACCATAGAGTGCTTATACATTCCGCATTTGACCAATAGTCATTCCATTCATTCTTCTTGATAAGTCTCATGTTGAAAATAACAGCAATAAACTCTTTCATAGTCTTGACGTTGACATCTTTCTATTTCTTCATGTTGGTGCTGTTACCATATTTATTTGTATTTGCAACAAACGGATTCTCAAGATGTGGACTAAATAACAGATTAAAAAAGTCATTTGGAAGGTTGCATTTATCTATTTGCTTAGTACCTGAAACTGTACCATCAAAGTTCGATTGATGATGTGCTGTTTCTGACTCCAAGGTGAGCTAGCAGTTGCCAAAGTTAGAGATTGTACAACTGGATATATAGCAATGTCATACAAAGAGTCATCAAAATTAATATCACTTTCACTGCTATCTTCATATTCACTCTCACTAAATTCAGATACAGTATCTTCGTCGCTTGAGGAGTCCATTTTATTTGCAGAAAAATGAGAAAAACTAACAGTTAGCCGTCCTGCATCAAGTTGTAGACTTAGAAAACCTGCTTGTCAAACTGGTTCCAAACCAGCTTTTATGGCCTATATTGCAATGAAATTCCCTACTAAAGCTCAAGACACACTGTCTTAAAAAACAATATACCGATTTACACCAAACAAATACGCCATCATGGTGTAAAACTATTCAGAAAAAATGCACATTTGCCGGCCGAAAAATCGGCCTTCCGTCAAATTAAAAAATATTACAAGGTCGATTTTTCGATCATTAAACAAGAAAGGGTTAAAGTTACTTTAAGCGTTACCATACATGGCAAAATTTACGTCACAT